>FASU01002495.1:17107-29034 GCA_001486225.1 Heliconius pardalinus sergestus | reverse complement strand
CAGTCTGAGTTGGGGTATCCAGCGAGATGTCCATCAGATAATATGCCGTTACCAGTACACAATCAGAATCAATTTGATAGTACGGTGCAAAGTGATGAGGCCAATGATTCTGTGTCAGTGGGAAAATTTGTGAACTACCAGTTGTTAGAACAAAGTGTGTCGCACCAGTCAATTGTGAATCAAGGTTTGAATATACTTAATCAACAGATTGGTGTGAGATCAATAGTTAGTGAGGGTGAAGCGCCTCAACTAGTCAGGACAGCTGACGGTGTGGTGCTGGCGGTTCTGCCGTCAACTGTTTTGCCGCAGGAAACTTCTGACTTAAGAGTGCAAAGTGAATTTCCACAAACTATCACTGTGCCACTTGGTTGGAGGAGAATAGTGAGCGGGTCTTCAGTACTCTATGTCAGGTATGTATTTTTTTAGCCTCTCCTGTGTCCCACATGTAGAAGGGCAAGCAGAGGGAACCTAGTGTTAAACCACTTCCTTCACCATGCACTGCTTAAATTTTAGATATTGTATGTTGATTGTTGAAATTCGACTAGTTTGTCTTGGTGGGAATCGAATCCTAACCCACCTTGTGTACAGCCTGATGCTATAGTTCTGTCTCTAGGTGGCCTCCATGTCATCCATATATTTTTTCTTACATAATTTTTGTTTCAATAACTTATTTTTTATTAAATTACTGAGAACTATTATTTAAAATTTTGTTTTGTTTTTGTTTCATCATATAAAATATTACAGTAAAGATTAAAAGATTCAGTACAAAATACTCAATAATTATAATAATCACCTAACATCTCTTATAAGAATTTAATTGGCATTAGTTAAAATATGGCTGTCAAACAAGAAATTTTACTACTTTGACTGTATTCTACATTATTTTCATTTATTAAGATTTGTAGATGTACAAAATAAAAAAGTCACATTAGTTTCAGAAATATATTTTAATAAATAATTACATTAAAAGTATATATATGTATGAATTTTGTCATACATACAGAATATAAATCTTTGTTGAATTGATTATGTCATCCATTTTTAATATTTTAAGACTTTGACTCCTCCCTAGTTCTTATCACAGCTGGTCACATTTATGAGAATCTTCTACCTAGTCTGACATTATATATTTTACAATTATTACATTTAGAAAATATGAAATTAAAACAGCAGTTTGCAAATAATATTTACTTAAACATATTTTGTGTTTTAATACTTGCAATATATTTTTTAAATATGCTGTCACACAGTTTATGATCTCCCCTTCCTTTGCCACACAACTGCTTACTAGCTGGCTCCTAATGAAAAACAAAATATTTATAGGACTGACATAGTTAAATATTTTACTATATTTGTAAACTTATATATAAAATGTACAAAGTTTTCTCAGCAAAAATAAGCCTTGAGATTGTTTCTTTTACAATGTTTAATAGTTAAGAGTTATAGAGCAAATAAAATTAACTCTTATGAAATTCTTGGTTGATGAAATTAATGATATTCATCAAATTATATATATATTTTAAATTATTTATCTAACAATATCAATTATATATTTATATTTAAATATTTAAATTAAAAGGTCTATTAATCTTGAGTTATCAAGCTCCACACTTTTTCCTCATATAGCAGTTTAGCCAGAGATGACAAAGTTCTAAGATGCCAAAAAAAATCTTCACATAGCACCTAATTTTTGAGACATTGTCTGTTGAGTGGCAGCATTTAATGCCACACTTTATAGACTAATGTGGGTAATGAGTACAATTGATTACCCCAAGGGGGGATAGAACCTGCAACCATCCTGCTTGTCCTGCACTACAATTTATAGAAAATATCTTTGCCATTGCACCACAACTGTTGTCTTTTATCGACTTTATGTGTATAATATAAAACTGAATAACATCAGTTCATAACAATATTTTTATATTAAATTATCCTTGTATGTTTCTCTTGCATTTTATAGTAAAGTCTGAATGGCTGTAGGCAAATAACTAATTATTTTTTTTCATTGCATGTTGGGTGGTAACCTGATATGCAATTATGTTTAAATAAACATGGGAATGTACATTTGCATCTGTAACTGTTTGTTTTAATTTATTATTATAAAAAATATGATTACTGCTATTAATAATATTAACGATATTTTATATTCTTTTGAGGCCGTCATGGCGCAGGGGCAGAAGCGTGCCACTGTAATCGTGATAGTTGTGGGTTCGATTCCCACTCGGGGAAATGATATATATTTATTTTAAGATTTTTGCCTACTCCAGAAAATGTAGTCGATGGTAAATTAAGCAAACCAAATACCAAAAATCAAGACTGTTGCAACACTTCCGAGCTATTTAGAATTTTATTACACGTTTCATGAATAAACACGAGTTTAAAACGGTTATCGCGAGTATCTTTGATTCAACCTTGGTATTAATAAACATATCGCATTAGCAAGGACTTTTCTAAGACGTATGACTAAAGTGTCTGCGTAATTGTACCACTCACAATTAGTATGGAATTTATAGCTTATGGCTATTTTATTAGCTAATTTTAAATTCAAATGTGAAACACCTCAATATGTACATTAGATAAAAATGTTAATGGCAACGAACATAAATTAATAGAATCTATTTCTCTAAAGACTCCAATAAAATTAATTGATGATATTGAAGATTATAAATCGATAATGAAGCACCAGGACGGTATAGAGGAGCGAGGCTGGGATCGTGCGTTTACGTTAAATCAATCCGGCACAAGTGGACAAACCAGTCGGGCAGCTGTGCGGACGCCGGCGCTGGTGTAAGTGACGAGAGTCATTCTCTATGCTCTACCATACGTAATATTGGTTATATAAAATTATTTTTATGGCTGTATAATTTTAATGGTCGCGTTTATGGCCAAATAGATGATGTTAAAAATTCCTCTTGGGCTTGTTTTGATAGTGTTGTCTGTTGTGTAGACAGTGTCTATATTTGCTTCCGTTTTTATGATATTTTTGTCTAAATAATTTTTATCTATATAAGTGAACGTAGAGTAATTCAAATTTAAATACACATACATGTATTAATTAAGTGCCATGACATATTAAACATTTCTTATCGGAGTATATTTTTGAATCGTTTACGCTTATAAATTGTAATCAATAATCAACAAGTTCAGTTTTTTGCTCAAGATGTACAGACTCTTGCTATGTTGGCGACTTTATTTGCCGAATAGAATCATTTAAAACTTTGCTTCATCATACACGAGGAGAAACTGCATTCGAACAAACACTCTACCGACAATTTCCCAGCAACAGGAACTCTCTAATTTGAACAGATTATCCTCCCACTATTTTCGCGTGGGTTTATTTTGTGCGGTTGTTTGGAAAATCAAATCGGGCCTGATTGCTGCCATCTTCATTGTTTAAATGATAATATGTGTGGACCGCTTGTGGTAATAGCCATTGTTAGATATATATTATCGTTTTATTTAAATTAGAGGCGACGTCGCGCATGGGGCGCTCTTAGATTCCATTGTAGGTCGCTGTGCTCATTACGCTGGTCTTATCTGTCATTGGCAGCATTATGCTGGTGTCGAACAATACTGTTACTCATGCGTCTTGGGCGGGATTTAATGGCTGTATGTAAATATAAACGGGAACGAGAGCGCTGTGTTAACTTGTCATAGTAATAAATAATGGGTTATCTTAGAAAAGCTTAAGATTTAGGAAGAAGTACTCTTCAAAAGGACTGTATAATGTTACCAAATAGTATTAAATACTGAAATTAGACGTTTTGTTGGTTAAGTCCATCTTATAGATCACATGGTCAGTCCAACAGCTGTTTGACTGTCAGACATTCTTTAAAATTATCTTTTCTCTTATTGACTTCTATTGCACAATTGATTTATGGTCTGTGAATAATAAACAAAGATCGCTCCTTTTGAATGTAGGATTTATTAAGCTCCATGGAATTTTTGGCGTCTTTTGTGACGACACAATCGGGATGGTCGGCATTCAATAACCACACGGGATATCGATTGTTTCGACGTATTCGATGGGCGTCACTCGACGTTCTGATCCGATTTACAATTCGTTCCGACTTTCTTTACAAACGCCACAATGGGTTGCATTCGTAATTTCATCGCGTTTGTCGCTACTCGCCACCCGCCGTGTGAACTTTTTCAAAACTTCTTTGTTTTTGCACGAACTAGGCAATTGTTGATTTTTTTTATCTACGTCTTTTTTTAATCTATGGCTTCTATATTAGTATTTATGTAATTCTTGCAAGAGTAAAATTACATGAATTCATATGGAAACTACAGAAAATAATTTTGCTCGTCAACATTTCAACGTCGACAAAGTTGAAATTAAAAAATCATAAATTATGGTAACAGAATTTTTTGAAAGTAATCTCCATTTTTTGTCTATTGTATTCCTTCAAGAAATATGAGGCTTACCTGAGGTCGTTAGAAGTCAGTAAAACTTTACAATGTTCCTAATTTGCGATTTATGGTCCCAGCTTCTGATGAATGGCTATTGTGTAATACAATATCATGAAAATAAAACAAAGCCCATAAAGTTTAGCATACTTTGTGTGAATTCTTTTTGTTCATTTTCGGACGTAATCATTTAATACTTGAGGTTGTCGAGTTTCAATGATTTAAATAATGATTCCTTTAAAAGGAAATTCATATTATTTAAGGTTGTATTGTCCAAATCCTAAATAAAAATTGCTTCTTTTTTAAATTTCATTAATTAATGCATTTCTTCTAAATTTATATTTGACCAATATTAACTATGCACATTGCGGGAACACTTTAGATTTTATTGAATTCGTTATACTTCGTTTCAACGTTCCGGTTCCATCGGTTTCAATAATGTCCATTGAATTAATTAATTTAAGAGGAACTAAAGTTATGCTAGTCACCGTTTTTGGCTATCTGATCTCGTGTCGTATAAGATAAATTGATGGCCATCTACATCTACATCCACTGATTAACCCAAGGTTGGAATATTAATTATTGTTATAGTATATTAGTTTACATAAATTGTATTTAATTATCTCTTAAGTCACAGAAAGATTTGAAATTCGGTCAACAGCTTGGTTTATCTGGTATTATCTAATGTTTTGCGCATACAAATGATCGTTTAATTGCTCTATTCATTATACTGACGTTAAGTACGTCTGTAGTGTATGAATTTGATATGCTGGATTATTGTATAGCTTTGTTAGCTCTAATCTGTGTGGATGTTTGAGATTTTGATGTACTAAATAATTAATTTTAAAGTAACATTGTTGCTTTAACAGTATTTTTTTAAAACTTCTACGAATATGTTAATTAAAATACAATTTTTAATATAATTTTCAGATGCTCTGACTTTCTTAACATTATTTTTGATAAAACATTAAAAAAATACCTGTTAGAAAAAAATGTGGACAAAAACAACACATAGGTCAATTTTTTAAGTTTATTTCAATAAATTTAATTAAAATTGCGTTAACAAATAAATAATGCATTAACCTAGAAATATTAGTTTCCTATTCAATTCTATTCAAACGAAATCATAATAATAGGTAGTTTTATAAAATATAAAAAAAATGCTCAAGGTTAACAACGCAATTGTGAACGGACATTAATATACAGAGTACTTTCAAGGTCTCGTGCATTAGTTATACTTTTAATTTTTAAAAATGTTACTGAATTTAAACTATTTATTAGCTTATTTCTTTCGCAAAATTAGAGAATTGGTGTTTGTTTCATTTTTTTAATGTTAATTGAAGAATTGTTGCATTTTTTTAGCGTATCACTGTATCCCGCACACAGCAGGAAAAGGAACCTAGTGTTAAGACACTGCATTCCACGCTTTCTGCCAAATTCCCGAGGCATCTTCTGTTATAATAAATATGAAAAAAAAAGATTTTATTGTTTTAAAAATATTATTTTCTCTTCTTTTCGATTTTATTGTCTTTAGATTATCGTGTACCTACTACAGATTACTCTATGAGCCGTTAAATACCAAACGATTTCTTACAGCTGAAATTCATAAAACGACAATAAATCGGCGCACATCCAGTCGTAAAACATTTATAGTGTAATTACTATTACGATAATTTATAATCTTGTTTTAGGAACTCGGTTCGTCTAAAATAACAGTTTGAAGATCATACTTGCATATGTAGGTATTTTTTCAGCTTCACGCCGCATTCCGCATGGAGCAGGGAAGGCAGAGGAAGCCTAGTGTTAAGACACTCCGTTCGCCACTTACCGCCGTGTTTAGCAGGCATTGCGTGTTGTGGCGCAACTAAACGCCACGCTTTGCCTCCACCCGAGAGAAGAAATGAAAATAATAAATGTTTAATTTCCTCGAGGGCGAACCGAACCCATAACCATTCGCGTTTACGCTCGTGATTACCACGACTGATTTATATAGGTAGGTACACGTATCAGACACGGAAATAATACTAGTTACGTAAGCGAGTCGAAGATTTTTTATTGCCCCCATTTAATGAGGCACTACCCACGCCGCGTGGACTCTGTGACTCGGCTTAACAAATAAACGATACAAGCACTATTACGACGCTCGTGTACACCTCGATCAGCTAATTGGAAGTATGGCGAGTTTTTAAACACAACGGTAGTTTTTAATGCGTGTTTAAACCTTGCATAATTGATTGTGTGTTATTATTAGAGTATGGTTCACTATTGAAGGTAATCTACAAGGTTTTCCCGTGGTTTTCACGCATTTACCCGTACAGCAGGATAGACCGTTCCCCGCTTTCCAAACAATTTTGAAGTTCATTGTGTTCGGTGGCTGAACTTAACGCCACGCTTTGTTTTGCTAGAACGTTTTAATCATATCTATTAATTAATTTCTTCCAGTTGAAATAGAATCCACAACCGTCGTGTTCGCTGTCAGACCGTGCACCATTGTGCCTCATATATTACTTACATTAATAATTTTGAAATTTAAATACCTAATGTATAAAAGATATAAAGATAAGTATCCCACATAGTTTATATCGTATCTATATCACAATTGAGTTAAATTTTATATATAGGTATCCAACGAAAATCGTTTAAGCGTGAAATCTAAATGTTAACGTTATAGATAAAAATAGTTTCAATAGACACATTACGCTTCTCGAAGACGCTGATGTAGACATATTTTTTAAGAAATCGGTTTTTTCTCGTATACGAAAACTTTTATGGCTCAATAAAATTTCGTTTTCACAAATTTATCTTTTAAACAAATTAATATTATCATAGATATAATAGAAAAAAAATAGGAAGGAATTAAAGATTATCGTAATCGTCGCGATTTTCTAATCTATTTTCCATTTTACAAAGTAAAATTGGATGAACTGTTGTTTAATTTTAAGAAAAATATCCATATATTTGATAACCTTTTTTCACATCTTGTTATAATATAATAGCTTCGACTGGTTGTACCTTGTTTTATAAGATTGTTTTAATATTGACTGTAAAGTTGAATCATTTATGTTATATTATAATAAGTATAGGTACCTACATAATATGAAAAAGTTGTTTTGGTTGTCGAACAAGTTCCGTGACATTTGTTAGATATTTAGATATAAGTTTTATTATTAGTATTGTTACTTAACGTTTTGTTTTTTTTTCTGTTTTTTTTTTTATATTTGGGCATAGTTTTTGTACAAACGAGCGTAGAGTTCCGCCAATCAACATTAAACCCTCGTTTCCACCGCGAGTGGAGCCGGCCCATTAAGGGGTCTGCGTTGAACTAGCAAGAGTTAACATGAACTTGCTCAGTTCTAGAACTTTAAAATAATTACAAAATACAAAACTCTTTGTCTTGACACTAGAGCAAAGAAACGAAAATGTTAAATATTTAATTTTTTCTAGTACAAATCGAACCCACCGCGACCGGTCGCATTTACACTAACACGCACATACCCCTGCGCCAAGACTGGCCTCAATTTTTTTATAATCTTAATAAAATTCAAGTCTTAGTCACAACAGTCGTAACTCATCATCGCAGTCTTAAATCCTCCTCGTAATTTGCCCGTACAATTTGTGCGCGTGAAAATGAAACGTTTTATCGTTGTGTAAGAGATATGAAATATTGCATGGTTATTAATCTTTCTATTGGATGCGTCCAGCTTTGTGCTGCACAAAGGCTACTTATTCAAAGGAATTTATTAATAATCTATTTCTTTATAATCTGTATGTTTGTAGTTACGTACTATAAAAAACTCGTTTCGCGTCATAAAGTCGCACAAACAAACACACATCAATAGCTTCAGTTGAAAGCGCACGGGATTACTATTATTTACTATTGTGCAACTAATTGACAATCGTTTAGGTTTGTGGTAGGGGTTTTAGCTGGTATTACTGCAGATTGAAGCGATAGTGTCGTTGATAGTATCGAAACGGCTCTAATACTAAACAAAAGACATTAAGTAGAGCATTAAGGAGAGATTTGTACGGAGCTCTCTGCGTGTGCAGTCGTCATTTATCTTGTATCTTATAACAAAGCTTTGATAAATAAACAGACGATGGTCGTGTCAGGCCACAGTGTGTGTGCCGGATGCGTGCTCACGTGGTCTACAGACGTACAGAACAAAACGAAACGTGTACTCCCGATTCGTTCCCACAGACGTTGCTAAGAGGGATGAGTCAAGGCTGTTGAGTGTTTTTTTTTTCAGTTTCACGCTGTATCCCGCATGTAGCGGGGTAGGTAGAGGGAGTCTAATGGTTAAGACACTCCGATCTCAACTTTTCGTCAAATTGTGGAGACATTGCGTGTCAAGTGGCATAGTGGATACCAGAGCAAAGAAATGAAAATATTAAATATGTCCGCGGGTGGGAATCGAACCTACAACCTATCGGTTTTACATTTACACGGTTATTGCCCCTGCGCCACGACTGGCCGCTAGTGAATCTAACAAACAGCTTTTACATTGTGCTGAACTAAAAATAAGCAAACTCAAGGGTTGTATCGTATTGTATCCAAGACTCGGAGTCGGGCAGGTGCGGATGAGCAAACCCGCCTTGCAACATTTTGTGTGTTTTAGATGTGGCTTTCGCATAATGAATTTTAATTTCTGCGCTAAGTTGTTTACACATGTCGCTGCTTTGGCCTTGAATTAAATTACTCGACTCGAACGCGTATCGTGAATAATAAAGAACTTGTCGCTTTTGATAGTTCAACATAATATATTCGTATAATATTATTTATTGTGTCTATTGTGTAGGTGATTTGGAATTTAACGAAATAAATATTTTCGTTTACTACGCTCTGGTAGCGAGGCAAAGAGCGGCGTTAAGCTCCGCCATTTAATACGCAATGCCTAGAGCGTTTGACGGAGACTTGGGAACGTGGGGAAGTGTTTTAACACTACGTTTCCTTGACTACCCTGCTATGTGCGGGATGAACTATGAAGCAAAAAAAACTAATTAAATGTTACTTTCATTATAGTCATGATTAAATATTGAATTTCTTGGATATAACTACTCAACTGTTGAAATATAAAATGATTTTTCAATTTTATCAGTGATTTGCAGATTAAAATTTTATAGCATTTCACAACAACTCAAGCGTGTTAGCTAAGATAAATAAGAAAACTTATTTCTATATTTTGTACAGCTCTATCGTAGAAGTATAATTAGCAAATCGGTGAATGCAGGTAGCCAGCTCGTGTGCCTCTTGCAGGCCGTTCACCCTTCTCCACGATAACTGACGTGTTTATTAGGTACTTACGTATTAACCGTGTTGGTTCGCGGTTATTACAAGCAATTTGATATTTCACGTAATTGAGTGTCCGTAGATAGGTAATGTGGATAAAATCATTTTTCGAATCTAACATTTGTAGGCAATAATGATAGAATGTGAGATGATGAAATTATATCATAGAGTTGTTTTTATGGTATAATGATACCTCTTTTAACCGACTTCTGTAAGAAAAGGAGGTTATCAATTCGACTGTATTTTATTTTATGTTTGTTATTTCAGAACTTTTTACTGGGTGAACCGATTTTGATGATCGACTTCAAAATTATAAAATGTTTGTAAAATTATTTTTCACTTTTTAGTTCGTTGCTGAAGTCGGTTTTTTTCTTGTTAAAAATTAATTTGTTTTTGTAGTTATAAGGATTTGCCTTGATAATGTTGTAGATACTTAGAGTTGTAGGTAGATACTTTACTGACGTATAATGCTAATTTGTCTAGTGGAGATATAATGGCTTTTCTTAGTTTACTATATGTGTATTTCAAAGTACTCGTTTAACATGCTGATAGACAAATGGATTTTAACTACTATATATACTTGTTTTATTTTTCCTTGTTTGTACAGCTTAAACAATTTGCACAATCAATGATAGGTTAATATTAGTTTATTTTTATTCAACAACGCCTCCCCACAAAACCGGTAGGGCGTGTAGTGACGTTAAGTAACACGATAATCGGTAAATAGAGCAAATGATATAGGATTATATTCCCCTCCCTATTCGATACGTTATTTGTGGTGTCACATCAATTGTTTATTGACAATGTCAACTTTTACGTAGAGACGTGTTAGGGAAACCTCTAGTATTGATGTACAGTCGTGTGAAACAAGGTTTCTATTGTCTCCCCTCTTCTAACTTGGCATATTGTGATGACACGAAAAGTGCTAATACTTGTTCGAAGTATGCGTGTAGGATATTAGAAAATGTTTTGTATTTAATAAGAAAATAGGTTGGTTTTTCTATATGATTACTTAGTTATAATATATTTAAACTACCTAACATAAGATTTTTTTAATAACAAAAAATTATAATATTTTATTACTTCATAATAACTCTATGCCTTGGCTTAATTGATCAATTAATTCTGTGACATTGTGTTACTTTAACGTGTTTCTATGAATATTATTATCATTACAAGCTGATATACTATTGTAGAATGTGAATATATTATAATTCTATTGCTATCCGCCAATGTGCCATAGTAAGTGGTTGGTAGGTTGATAGGTACAGTATGGTTGACGAGTCGTGGTCGCTTTGATGCTGTAGATTTGATTTAATATGATTGTTTTCTCTGGAAATTTGTGCTCCGTGTTGCTACATCACTCCATTCAACATAGTCATGACTTAATTAGAATATGAAGTGAATTGTCTTTTGCCCATCTTCTCTGCAATAATGTCGAAAATTGTTTTTTTAGTTTTATTTTGTATGTCTATCACATACAGCAGGTAGAGGGAATCTGGGAATCTAATGATAAGACACTCCATTCCCATTAAAACAGTTCTGTTCCTTACGTTCCAAAATTAATTTGCCTCGTTAGTAAAACGAGAAAAATGAAAATATTCAATATTTTCTTTCTCCGAAGGCGGATTGAACCCAAAACCTATCGCCTGGCCTGTACATAAATATCTAAGATAAAAGAAAGTCTCTGAACAGTTTAAAGCAGTGGTGTAACGTAATGAGGCTAAACCTGTGTACAATACACACGTTGCTTGCTTAACGTAAGCTAATTTGAAAAAGTGTTAACTCACACGTTTACATGTTTAATTTGTCCCACTAAATATGGATAAGTAATCTTTGACTTGAATGTTACCTAACATTATACTACTGTATAGTTAGTTATGTTGTTTTAGAATAATTAATTGTAAATTTACTTTATATTAATAGTTTATATTTGCTATATCCTTTTAAATGCGTTTTGTGACAGGGAGTATAGAATATTGACACTTAAGTCTCTATATTTTATGTTCATTGAATATAGCTATTATTTTTTTTTCATATTAGGTACTTTGCGGGTGACGGAAGTTTTCACTTTTTGTAAACAGACTTCAGTATGAATAGATACCATAGTAAAGCAAACATGTTTGAAATCTCTCTTGAGTGATGTTTGAACTATGAACCATAAATTGAGGCCAGTCGTGGTGCAGGGGTACAAGTGTGTGAGTGTAAACGTGACTGGTTGTGTAGGTTC
>FASU01002495.1:0-10232 GCA_001486225.1 Heliconius pardalinus sergestus | reverse complement strand
TTTTTTTTTGTGGTCGCGGCTCAGCTTTATAGTGTCGCAGACCGTGAACAATCACTGGAGTTATCATGTGCAGTGTTTGTGATACAGGGTATAGAGATATGATAGAGGAGAGGAAGAAATGAGTGTCTCTATGCTTTAAGTAAAGATAGGGTTATATATTTGCAAAATATCTTCGAGAGTACCTATTACATTTTTACTATAATTCAATACATAATATTATTAGTTAAAGCTAAAAGGATACCAATTTATATTAAAGTTGAAAAGTACATTTCAAAAGAAATTGTCAAGATAGGTACCTCGTTAAGCTTTTATGTAGAATATCAATTTAAAAAGTTTTCTCTTTATACTCGAGTCGCTTTAAAGGAAAACAAATTGCTTACATAATGAAGTCAAAAATGCAAGAGATAAAGGCAAATAGGGGTTCGAAAACCAATTAACTGTTATTGAGTGACCGGGCAGCAGTCAGTTGATCACAGGACCTCAACACGGTTGACTAGGAGCTTTGCGCCGTTCCCTTTCAGCAAATACGCTTTCAATCGCTTGTACGAGTCACTGCTTCTCACCCCTCCGCTTACACTATATTAATTAGAAACCACCTCCAATATTCCATATTAAATGTGATCTGCTGTAAGCGTAATGAAGGCGACTCTTAACTCTCTCTCTACTCTTAAATTTATCTCAATAATAGTGAAATAACAAGACCAGTCGTGGCGCAGGGGTTCAAGTGTGTGGTTGTTGACGCGGCTGATTGTGGGTTCGATCCCCACACGAGGTTATGAAACATTTATTTATATTTTCATTTCTTCGCTCTGGTTGTGATTTCCGTCGGAAAGTGGGAAACGGAGTGTCTGCACACTAGATTCCCTCTGCCTACCCTGCTGTGTGCGGGATACAACGTGAAACATTTATATTTAGAATCATGAACAAGTCGAGTTCATTATAATGAGATGGTAATGATACGTCACCATGATTTGTAAAAAAACTCACTCTACTCACTTTTAAAAGTAAATGTTATAAAATCGCATCGGACAAAATGTCAGGTTCCATTATGATAAAATAAGTCGTCCTTTTTAAATCAGCAACGAGAAGCTCGTTCGGCTTAATGTCAGTTATTATCTTCCTTTTTGTAAATGGTATCCTTTAATATATAATAACTTTATAATTTACACTTTATTATCCTTGTAACCGCAATGACAAGTTTTTGTTACATAAATATATATTAATGATAAACGAACCCATTATATATTTATGGTTACGTAACTTTCTGTCATCTTTTATTGCCTGTTTCTTTTTTTTTTGTATCTCATATATAAATAATCTTTTGCTTGTGAATCAAGAAATTAATATGAACACCTCGTAAAAGTAATGTTACGGCCAGATGTTTTTAGAGTGCAAATATCCAGAAAAATACTTTCCAACCCGAAACTATCCCGTACATTTTGAACGAAGAAATACCTCTTAAATATTTATCGTGACTTGAGTAAAAAAGAATGTGGTGTCGGAATATGTGAGCACACGTAATCTTGATTCTCTTATTCGATCGACTCACTTAAAACATGTTTTGAGATGAAGACTGGCGTGATGTAGGAGTTTTTTGCTATGTATGGTACTTAAATAGGATATCTATATTTATCTAATAGTAAAAAATCGCTCCAAAGTGTGGAGCTCTTGTAACTTTTAAATAAAATTTTAATGCGGTTTCCACTAGTAGACGGAGAGATTCGAGAGGAAGGTGTTAGTTATGCAGTTGCAGTGCAGTAGTTATGTATGTGCATTGTTTATTATACACTGATGAGTGATGGTGATAAGACCAATACCTGTTGTGAAAATTATTAATTTCCTTTGTAGAAAATTTTGATTCATTGGTCGAAACTTCCAAAATACATTTTTCAAAATACAGCCACCGTGAGCATAGTTATTCCAACATAAAAAAAGCTAAAATTTATAAAAAATAGACTTTAGAACGGTAGTGTAGAAGAATCTGCCACTGAGAGACTTTAAGTTTCAATGCAATGTCTCTAGTAGGTACTGGTATTTCCATTCAATATAACGTGATCCATGTTCACATATTCGACGATGAGTTTTAGTAAAAACCTGTGCATGGAAAAGCCGTCCCATAGGAAATTGCTGTGTATATACCTAATCGTCGCCCTAATCTTGCATTTTCATCAGCTCCCCCATACATAAATATTGAGCATTAGTAAATGCTGCTATTTTGCAATGCCAATAATAATTACAGAAACCTCAAAGTAATTATAACCACAACCAATGTTAATCACAAACAAGTCTAATAGAAACAATTGAATATCATAGCATATGTCAAAACAAAAAATCTTGTTTTGAATTGAATTTCTAATATAATCGAACATCTTTAAGGAAATTCCCATAATGTAAACTTAAGGTATAATATAAAATTATGCAGTCAGGTTTATTGTTTTTTTATAATTATCTATTTCTAGTGCATAAATGTGTGAAATGAAAGGTTCCTTTGTTCAAATATAGTCATGAATCGATAAAACGGGTGATTATGGGTATAGGCAAAGAAAACGTATTAGCATCTTTTTAAATAAAACATTCATTTATTTAATTTATGCCCTGATGATATTTAGATACAATTGCAGTCGATTGCATTTTGAAGTTTTTATTAAATTTTGCAATACTCAAGTGCTTTGTATATATCGATGGGTTTTTCAATACAACAGCATATTTTAATTATTATACTTATTTTTAAAAACATTATTACGAATATAGGAAAACATGTATAGCAAAAAATATTTATATTGTTATTGAATAAGAATGACTAATATGTACCACAAATATAGGTACGTATTATGCACGTAATCATGAATGAATTGTAATGTTTACAAAGCAGTTTTATTAAATAACATTGTTATGTAAAATAGTTTAAAAAATAAATTAAAATGGACGCGTTTTCTTCTAGCCCCAGTGGAACGGCGTTGAGTAACCTCGCCCAGCTCCGGGAGTACTTGCAAACGACGGGCACTTGTAAGTGCGGCTTGCCGTGCCCGCTGAGACCAGAGACTGCCTTTAGTTTCGACCCCAAGGTGAGTTTTATTTACTTCACCCTGCTTTAAGTTTGTCGGTAACGTTTTAAATGTTTTTCAAGATTAATAATAAAACATGCTGCATTTCTCGCGTTGGTTCGCGTATTCCACGATAAATGCACCAAGAATAGCTTATTTTTGCTAAAATTGAATGGATATCTTAAATGTTATTGCCAAGAAAAGAATCTATAAGTAATGATGACTATAACTTAAGACAGTTTGTTGAACATCCAATTGACGAGATAGAAAAAGTGGACCCTAAGAGAGACATGCGAATATGTTGCCTTATAAACTACATATTTAGCTCGTTCGGTCGGGCTACTTTTTCCGTTATGGGAATCATTTGGCAGAGCCGGTTACAGATAATATCGCTTTTTGTAGATGCAACGATGATGTCTCCGAGACCAATACTATCGTTTGTAATCATTTAAACCAAAAAAAAGCTATCATTATGTTAATATTGTCATTGATACTAAATTTATTTTCGTGTTTTTTAAATCAACGATTTTATGATTAATACATGATGATGTAAAGTCGTGATATGTTGCTCAATGAAAACCGGTTCTCAACATTCTTCAGTTTATCACTAAGTGATAAACTTTAATTTTTAAAAGCTATTTATAAAACTAACAATCATATAAATTTGTATGAATTAATTTAAATGAAATGAAATCGAATAGATAACAACTAATTAAAGTTAATTGTGCCAGAATAAATGCAATATGTTTCTCTTTATAGCGAAATGGCAGACTATATTTTTCTTCTTGTTATTTCTAGGCTTAAGACGTCAGTCGGTTCAACATTCGCTTCGTCCGAATTAACAACGCCTTTTGAAAAGCAATTATTACCATTTCATTTAGTGTACTCGTACATTTTGAATATTGTATTTTTTCATTTTTGGCTGCCAATCACTTTTTCGTTGTTTATTTTTATATGCTTGGACAAAAGCTGGTAATTAATGGCCGTATGCGTTTTTTTTTTGAGATATTTCAGTGAGATAGTATCGAAACAAGTTGTGGATATAAGTAATGTGAACAATGCAAGTACCTACCTATAATGTGAAAGTAAACACGTTTTGGTTCGTTTACGACAAACATTCGGTATTGTTTTTGTGTTGAAACTCAGAGATGATCAAGTCGTTCTTCTGAATAGGTTGAAAATTACATCTATTGTGTTTTTGAGCTACAAAATGCTTAAAAGCTACGAATAAAAGAATTGTATTGTATTGAAGCTACGAAATGTTGTATCTGTAAATAGTGACTATTGTATGCGTGACGTGAATCACGTAGTTTCTGTTTACTTTGCGTTTTTACGTTATATGTACCTGGTTTATATAGATTAAGAGCTATTAAGAGCTATCTATAAGAATATTGTATTTCCGAATAAATTTTGTGTAAATTTTACACAATTTCAATATTTTTCTTCTATGTATAAATGCTTGGAAAATTCAGATTTTGCCAATATTTAGCCACGTTGACAGTGGTATCTGTTGGCTTAGTCAAGTCGTCATATGAACAGGTGAATGGACATTTGAGGCATGAGATTTTAATATTTTAAATATTATAAGTACTTAGTTGACGGTGTTGGTTACTATAAAGTGCCAATAAAAATAATGCACGCTGACTAGGATCCTAAAGTAATTGTGCCAAACATATTACAATTGAATTTATATATCTTTCACGCAGTCCACCGCAACATATGTATATATTAACATTGTTATAGTGTTATAGTTAGTGTACTTGGCAAAAGAAAATAAATTTTTGCATAAATATTGATATATGATTTATTGTTTTTTTTTAAATCAGCGAGTTATTAAGTGCTTACAAAAAAAATAGCATAAAATTATACCTACAAATAGTACTCGAACATTATGCAAAAAGTACTTACCAATACATTTGTTTATCTCTGGTCTTCTATAATTTTTATTTTGTTATAACGTCCTTTTTTATTATTTACGAATTTCTTTTATTTAAATACAAACTAGCCTTTTAATATCTTTTTATTATAAGTAGTTTTGTCTTATTGTAAAATATATTTTAGGAATTGGTTTTCCATAATGTGATAATTAACATGCATATTTTACTAAACATACAGTCCGTCTATGACGACGTTATAATAGACCAGTATTGTACACATGTCTACGATAGATCTCGGCGACAGAACATCGTCATCATCATTCCGTATAGTTATTCAGAGCACACCCATTGCCTAACAAGTGAGTCGTTATAGCTTGCCCCACTTTGTTTACAGTGGGTCTCACTTTGCAAAACGTACGCATTCTGTTTGCTTTGATAATCTTACAAAAAACATGTTTGGCACCCTCTTTTTAGATTTTGATTTTTTACATCATTTTGTATAATCTTTAACGGTCTTTTTAATGATAAAATAATTTTGTGTTTTGCACATATTATTACCACGTTATTTTATTTTATTATTTTCCTATTACTTTGTCTTTGTGAAATAATATTATGTTTTACAAATGTTGCTCTGAAAATGTAAACATGAAATATTCTCATAAATTTCAATTTATACTAAAACCTTTGACAGACAGAAGTTTATTCGTGAATTTGTCTTTATTGACAGCTAGCGAGTTTCAAACGGTGTAACAGCTATGTTGCATGCAATACAAATTTGCATCAAACTAAAATTCCGTCTCGTTCGATTCAATAAAGGTGATGCTTGCATAGTCCCTTGCTACGGACAAGTTAATTCTGTCAAAGCTGCGACCTCCTCGCCTTGCCTTTGTGTGCACTTGAAATGTACAAATTGCGCCGCGGCCGTCGGGGGGAGGTCGCTGCCCCCGACACCCTCGATCCTCGCCCGCTCTCATCGATTCCTCTTTGTTCCGAGCATTCGTCTTGAAATGCACTCGGCGAGATCTCGATTTCAGATTCAGCAACATCGAATCGATTCACCGGTATCTCTTTTACATCTTGTCGTTGATGGATAGAATTCCGTAGTGCAACTTGGTACTTGAGTGTAGTTGAGATTCAGATCACGAGGCTTAAAATGAATCTGCAAACATTCTTTTGATTTTTTTTTGTTCGGGATTGGTTCTTATTTTTCTTTTGAACTTTATTACAAGTGTTTTCATCTAAAATTTTAAAAGCTTAATGCATTACTTTAATATTAATTCTTACTTATTTGTTTATAACATGAGAGATTATATTAACAAGACATCTGTTGTACCAAATTCCAATATTATAATTAATAAAATATGAATAGATAAACATTTTAAGAATGTTTGGGATAATGTATTTTACATTAGCATAATGATATTCGTAATAGTCTTGATTTTTCTTTCATTTGATTTAATTATAATAATATTATTATGATTCAACTAGTTTATAATGTCTGTGACATTAACTTTACTTAAAACTGGCTTATAACAATTCATATAAATTCATATATTTATTTTAGTGTGTTATACTACAAAATTACGTATTGCCGAAATGATTGGTCGTGGTATAGGCACAGTCGTGAGACCTGTCGTAGATCAGACGCTGTCGGCGATATCATCGCAGCCACACGTTTGAATACTTGGACGTTTATGGACCATTACTTCAATGTTTACGACAAAGGAATCTATGCCTTATGTGCCTCTCTACAATCGCCTCAATGAAAATAATACCTATATTTTTCTTTCTACCATTGTACGGGTCGTGATCTCTCTTAAATTTTACAATGATAGGTATCAGCGAACGGTCTGTATTGTTGCCGTTCCAATTCTTTGTTGCCTTAAAGGTCTGACTGATGTTTCCGCGTGGTAACATGAATTTCAAGTGACATTTAGTAGATCGATCGAGGTCAACAGTTTTGATTGTTCCTCGTGATAAAGCTCCAACAATATTTCGTCTAAGCTTAAATACAAATGGAGCATAATACTTTCTAAATATACTACGAATGTACTGTATCGATTTATCGTTAGACATTATGCTTCATGAACTTTGAATGTCTAAAATACAGCAACCACTTAAATTTATGATTGTATAATAAATAAGAGAAATTTCTCTCAACGAAATCTGTATATAACTAGCTCAAAACAAGTATTTAAAGACGCCGAATGGATTTCTAAACTACTGATGGCGACTTTCTCGTAGTGTGAGGTGAAAGTGGCAACGGGCAAGTAGAATACGGTGGACTACGATGCCGTGTTTTAACCGTGTATTATAACGCTTATTACTCCGCATTAAGAACTATATTGATATGGCGGACGTTTTGTTGAACGTAACGATCAGATATGAGCCTAGTTTAAAATAATAACGGGAAGGATGTTGTATGCTATTATATTTCAAATGAGTATATTATATTTTAAAGTAGTTAAAGTATTTTATAATGACAATATGAAACGTATTTGTGTGTATATAACAATATGATTTACTCCATTAAAATAATATAATGTCAATAATTGGTTCTATTAAAATTGGAATACGTTGACTGACTTAATATTTTTTTTATGTAATTCATATTTGACTTTTAGTTACAAAAAAATGTTAGTTTTTTGTTTTAGTTTGTTATCTAGTCTTTCCTCGTTGGTTCCAAGACCTGGCATCATTGCTTTATCCTGTTCTGAAGTGGGATTTTTAGTTTATTATTTTCACGCACTTGCCGTGCTGTATTGTTATAGTTAGGAAGGGATAACATAGATATAAGTTATTCTTTTCGGCATATTATAAAGCTAATTAATTATAAAAATATGTGCTTGATAGCGGATATCATGCTAACAGGTGCAAAAGAAAATTGTTTTGAAAATAAACATTTCCCAGAGCGTGAAAATGAATCCTTAAGCATCGTGAGCTGGTCATATCCTCCTAATTTTTTTTATAAAATTTGTGGTTTTTTATGTCTTATCTTATAGTATTTTTAGAGACAGAAACTATTTTTTATTTAGCCTACTGTCACATACTGTACCTACACCTATTCTAAATGTTATTAAAGTATTTTTAAAATTTGCTGTATTTTAATTTTATATAAGACGTTTACAATTACAACAAAGGCGCTATGTCTAAAAGTAAATCCACGTTTTCTCACAATGCAATAGAAATTCAATGTCCACAGCTAAAATACAATAATATTAAAGCTGTATCTACATACAATTTACCAGGCGTCTGTTACACAAGTCAACACGCCGCACGCCGCACGCCACAATAAAATGTGCCCAGAGACAGTTGGTGCGACACGCTTCGCCAATTCGATGTGCCGATAGGGCTCCGATCCGGCTTACACTATATAGTATGGTGTAGGTGCCAGGTACACCTTTGTTTATTGACCATTGTAAGATCTCCTACTACCGACGACGCCCGAATGGAATGGGCACCATATACAATGTGCCCATATCGCATGCGAACAGCTCCTTTAGATAGGTTTCAATGGGTTTTCGAGGAGTTGAGGTGAATTGTGAATTATGTATATACCTATTTGTGATGCAACTGGTGTGTCTATGTTGTTTTTGTGCTAGGTTTGTGTGTAGTGCTATTTTTGTTTGTTGTTTTTCGTATTTTTTTGCTGAAATAATAAAAACAGGGTAGACATAGGGAACCTAGTGTTAAGACACTCCGTTCCACATTTTCCGCCAATTTTTTTAGGCATTGCGTGTTGAGTGGCGGATTTCAACTCTCAACTTATTTAGATATTGATAATTATACTCCTTAACATATAATTGTCTTGTAAGCAATTTAATAACGACAATATTAAATTTAAACTGTCTACGTAATATAAATATTCTCATGTTTCGTAAAACGTAATTGGAACGATCGTTTTGTGCGTTTTCGGGCATTAAACATTTAGCGGCCGCATATGTTTACGGACTCGACCTGAATACTGATTACCCGGGGGGAAGAGTCCAACCAATGGGACCACTTATCTTCGACAACAAGATAATTGTTACGGTTTGAGCTAATATATAAATCGAGTATTAGCACCTTTAGCTTTTGAATACTTCCAGTATGTAATTATTTTAAGACATTGTTTTTTTAAGGTAAAAAGATACATATTATTGGAATAAATCGCTTTTTTTTGGAGTACTGTTGTTTTGCATTCATTAAAAATTTAAAATTATGAAACTAAAAAATATTTTTAGTTTATCTGTTTTATTAACATTTTTAATCAGAACACATACAACAATATTTTAAAACATCTGTATTGAAGCAAGCTTAACCTTATTATACACAAATTGGTTCTTTCCTTGCGGCGCGTCCGTACAATTACAATGTCAATAAGATGATATTTGAGGCCAGTCGTGGCGGGGACACAAGCGGGTACAAACGTGCGACTAGAAAAGCGACAGGTTGTGAGTTCAATTCCAACTCTAGGAAAAAAATATTTAATATTATCTATCATTTCTTTGTTTTGGTGTCGAGGAAAAGCGCGACGTTGCCTCTGGATTTTAGCGGAAAATGGATAATGGAGTGTCTTGACACTAGGTTTCCTAGGATACGAACGAGCCAAGTCCATCACATTAAAGTAAATGACTGACTATTTTAACAAAGTTTGGGAGTTGTCTAGGTCGGTCCTCGCCTCTTAATGAGTGCGGGCCGCATGTACAAACCGGTTTGGCACAAATAAACGTCACCATTAATTAGTGGAGAGCGCTCGACGACGAGCCGGACAAATTGCACAACATTCGTCACACGTTACGCCGATATGAGGGTTTTTAGTGATCTTTAAATTGGTTTTGATTGGATTTTTTTTTTGGATTTGGATTGTGTATTTACATAACTGACATGTCGAATAAAACTATACTATGTTTTTGGTAAATGTCTATCAAATGAAATGTTTGATTATAAACATATAAAAAATATTGTCTCTAATCTTTTATACCATATGTAACCGTAATAGTAAATTATTATCGAGATAAAAATTAAAATTGCACTTTAAAGCAAATAAAATATAGACAAATCAATTTCTTGTTAATTGTTATACACTTTCTGCACATTCAAAAACATTGTACGTCGGTGTTTGTAGCAAATAAAAAAAAATTCAACTTCCTTCCAATGGGAATCAAACTCACGTCCAGCCGGAAATATTCCACCTGCGTCTTTATTAAGAAATGTTCTTTTTTTTTCTTCACATTTTATCCATAGCGGGGTAGCCAGAGACAACAGAGCGCCGAACGCTACGGACTCTACATACCTTCACTTCCTCCACTGACATTTACCTCTTCATACA
>FASU01002492.1:0-22797 GCA_001486225.1 Heliconius pardalinus sergestus | reverse complement strand
CATCAGAAGTGGGATCGGAATAAGCTCCGGTCCCAATCACCTTAGTCTCCGACAAGTAAAAGTAATCAAACTTTTATGCGCCTATTGAACGATCTACTTCAATAATAAATATGTACCTACAATATTTCCTTATTCGACGTCATACAGTTTACATATCAATGCAATTGCATTCTAATGATTCTAATACGTACCGGTCAAAGAACTCAAGTTTGATACGAATCGTCATTGTTGACATATATTATGGTATGAGATATCTATCTTATCTAACATATTGTTCTCGTGTAGGTAAATTTTAAATAAAGAAAATATTTAATATTTCAAATGATATATCTAAATTACACATGTTTTACTTTGTAAGTATAATAGTACATTAATACTTTAATGAATTCTGTAGGTGATGGCAATATTCATATAAACGTAACAATACCTAAATATAGTGAGGAATTCAAAGCAATGTTGGAACCTTTTATCTTCGAAGAAGTCGCCAAGCTCAGAGGCTCTATTAGCGCGGAACACGGCATCGGGTTTAGAAAACCACAATATTTACATTTCAGCAAAGATGAATCCGCAATACAATTAATGAGAGTTCTGAAGGAGTCTATGGACCCAAATGGAATACTTAATCCGTATAAAGTATTGCCAGATCCATAATAATAAAAAAAATGTGAATATTAATTAAGGAGTATCGAAATAAAACTATAATATATTTAAATGACTTTTATTAAAATATCCATTTATTCATATAACATTCATAATATCACTGCAACAAAAATACAATGGAATATTATAAACATCAGCCTAATCGCTTGAAATAAATAAATCCAGTATTGAATAAACACATTCAAAAATTATTTTATTATGTCTTTCTTGAGATATAATGCATAAGTCCTCCGTTTGCCAACAGACTAGCTCGAGGTCACTCCTTCACAATCATCATTATGCAATGATAACAAATAACGTAACAATTTGGCATTACATTGACTCCGCATCAAAATTATAAAATATCCATTATTTCGTAATTCATTAAAAAAATTATATATTTTTTGTTATTATTTTTACTTTAAAATAAATGTGAGTATCATAATTAAAACAATTAATTCATGTGGTAACACAAAAAATAATATAAACATAAAAATGCAAGTGTGTATCCATCGGAATGTCTACCTAGTCACGAAAACTGACAATAATAAAAATAATATTGAATTTAGTAAAATGTTTAGATTAATTTTATAGTAGTAACGTTAACGTTTGTGCTGCTACAACTAACAAATTAAACACTGTATTAAATGAACATACACTGAGTAATACTCTGGTAGATGTAAGATATGTTTCATAATGGATGGAACGGAGAGAGTCGCACTGCATTTATTGTCATGAATTAGACAAAATAAATGGAAAAATAATGAGATCACTAAATAATTTTATTTATGAGACAAAATGTAAACAAGAATATTTAGGATTTAAAATTGAAGAGTATGAAGTATGATTAACGAAAACAAAATGGTGACATTTAATTTTTGCTTGTATGTTCTTTAATGGCGACCACAGATTTAAAACTTTATTTCATGTATCGAGGCCCGACTTTGTAACATGGAACAGCACCACCACTTAAATGTACTTATACCATATTGTAAGGGTAACATGTACGTCATTGCAGGCGCTAGTTATTCATCTACGAACACAACTCTAATCAATGTGTACTAACCTTCTACCACCATCCACTGAATTAATTAATAGCTCAAATTGTCTAAATTCTAACGTCAAACACCATTGTACATTACTGGAGGGGATATTCCTTATCACACACTATTATAAAGTTTTCAAGCGTTTCAAATACTATCTTTTAAGATTTGATTGGTTTTTTCACACTTCATTGATAAAATACATTTTCGTAATACAACACATTTTAAACATTTAAATTACTAGTAAGTTATATTTTAAAATAACATTAGATCACCACTCCTATCAGGAAATCGAACCAGAATTATCAATGTTTACTCTGTAACATACAAATAACGTCAATAATGTTATCAGATTTCATTAAAATCAGATTTTAACATAAGACATAATGCTTATAATAAAACATGCCTTTACAAACTGTCGTTCTGAAACAAACGGAAATTATAATTATGTGCCTGAAATATAAAGATATTACTAATATGTGAATGGAAGTCACAAATCCCTACTTGTTTACATTTAGTCTAGGTATGATGTACTTGCATGCTCGATTATAAAATCCTAATATTAAAAATATTGTCTTACTAAATACTACAGTAGTAACGTAACGCAACGTGAGTCACCGGAGTCACAGACCAAATTGTAGTAAAAACTATTACAAAAAAATGTAAAATGTTTACTATTCGAGCTACCGTGAACGACGATATCATTCAACTAGACGAACAATCTTCAACGTTCAATACTTAACCATATCTAAGAGAACGACGGTTCGTGCGTATAATTGGACATGTCAAAAGAGAAAAAAAGTTCTTTTGCTATTAAAAATACAATTAAATTATAAAGATAAATGTTTAGTATTACAAGAGTATACTGTATATTTATAGAGCGAAGCGAGCGGAGCGCTCTACTGGAGACTTTACACTCTTTGTCACCAATAGGCTCTCAAACGGTTTGACTGATTGAGATGAAAATTTGCAAACATATAGATATGACCACGTAGATGGTTTTAGGTGAAAAAATTCAACATTTTTTCGCTTCGCTCAACATGTGGACACTACCGAGATTTTGCGAGCGCAGCGAGTCGAAATTGAGGTACGGTTCGCGCCACTAGTAATTTTATTTTCATTTTCAAGTGCGAAATATACTTTTATTACGTTCTCCCTGCTCTTTTGACATGTCCATTTATATGTAGGGACTGCCGATAATATCTAGATATATTTTTCTTTACTTAATATGAATTATTGCGTTTAAATGGTACTGATGTTACTATAATTCTATAAAATATTGCTTAATTTAGGACACGTGTACTATTGTAACGGGGGAGTATAGGCAATGTGTTTAAGTAGCGGAGTACGTCATGATCATATTTATAGAGCGATCGAAAAGCGTTCACTGATATCTTTTTATCGTTTTATAAAATTTTATATTTTTTTTGTATAGTTTTTGCTCGTAGAGCCGCGGTTATCGCTTGATCTGGTTGGACATCTTGAGAAACTCGAGGAAGCCCGCCTGCATCTCCGCGTCCATATCCGTCTCCCACGCGTCGTTCTCCAGCTCCTCCCTGTTCATTATAACATTATATTATATGAGTTTTTTTTCATAACGTTTGGCCTAGTGGTCAGAGTACTTGGGCGGTTCGCAACAGGTGCGGATTCAAATTCCGCTATGTTCACTTTTATATATTTTACAAAAAATATTTTTTTACACAATTTTACTTTTAGAAACTTACAGTATATCCTCGTCCAATGCAGCAGGTTTAGTGGGCAGGTTGTTTTGCAGGAAGTCACACTCCTCCACAGTGAGCGTTTGCCCGTCTGCCAGATACCCCACCAGTTCCCCTTCAGCGGGTGGGGGAGGCACGTGGTTTGCCACTGTATAGAAATTTACTATTTTTAAGTATTAGTTGACGTAAAAAAAATTAAGTATACTAATTTGTTAAATGTTTAAATCTAATAACAGAGCAGCCGAAACCACCACACTTACATTGACCCTATGAGCTATAACATACCAACATAGTATAGGCTCTTGGTAAAATGATCTATGTGGGCGGAACATTTTTAAAAACTTGCTATTACTCCTGCTAAATATATAAAGCTATGAACAAAATACTCAAACACCTTAACTACATTAACCCTCCAACAATCATTCCATACACTTGTGTCACTTTAACCCCTTGAACGCCACTTGCACGTTACTGGGGTAGTCCACGTCGATCAATGCCACTGACAGCACGTGGCGAAGGCAGTGCGCGTGTATGTACGTACCCGTGTTGACCCGGCGCCGGTCGTTCAGCACGCGCGTGTCAGGCTCCTGATCGGCGAGGCCCCAGCGCGCCGCGCGCAACGCCAGCACGTGGCGCACGACGGGCATCTGCGCGCGGTACTTGAGGCGGTCGAAAGCCGCCTGTACGCTGGTGGGACAGTCCGCGTCTAGGGCTATGCCTGACAGCTGAGGAACACATTTTTTTTTATTTTCAAGGTGGATCCCACATACAACTAACACCAGGTAGGTCCCATCTGGTGTTAAGACACTCCTTACCCCGCTATTGTGTCTTAAGTGTTGCAACCCAATGCCTTGCATTGTAATGTCGAAAAAATGAAAATAATTCATTCCTTAGAGTGGGAATTGAACCCACAACAATTGTTTTTGCAATCAAACAATTTGTCACTGTATCATTATTGCCTTGTTAGTAAATATTATTTTAGTATAAATGAGTGTTAATTCAGAGTTCAACAAAGAGTATACCTGGATAATCAATTGTAAACTGCACTAGCATCTCAGTTGTGATGAATTGTTTTTAAACATTTTTTTTTTGCTTTTAATTTAAAATAGCAACACACCTATTTTTTTTGTCTCTAAACCTTACAGTAAAAGAGTAATGGCGGTTACAACCCTACAATATAAAAGTTTATTTTCACGGTATCTATTGCTTGAATGTATTGATGAAACTTTAACTGAAAGTGACTATTAATTTTTGTAACATATCACTATCTGATACAAATATTTTTTAGTATCTTATCATTTATCATTTAATATATTTATTTTGCTACTCACCTTCAACAACTGGCAGACTGCTTTTACATTAGTTTCCTTGTCAGTGTCTAACAAGTGTAAAAGTACCTTGCACAGGCTTTCACCCAATGATCTGATTCTTCCACCCTGCAAAACATTTTTTATTTAGCTATTTATATTTAACACAGGGATCTTATGGACCTTTATAAGCCGTGGTCGTAATGTTAAAACCGACAAAGTTTCTTATAATATCAGATGCGGTTGGAGTGCATGAAGCGCGCTCAAAAATCTAAAATTTTGTAACCAAAATAATCCATGTCCCTCTAATGTCCTTAAACGAAACTAATATAGTATTTGCCTTGTATCCATATACATATATATAAAAATCCAAAATATTATATTCACGACGTGTGGTTATAATTTAAAAACACCAGCATGTGGTCTTCAATATGTTAAAGTTATGTTTGCAATATAAATATTTTTAAATATTGCAAACATTATTTGAATTCTTTCTCAATATTGTATTTTAGTAAATATAATCAAATTAAAAAAAAAATCACAACCTAAGTATAATGGAAACATATTTAGTAATGCAAGACTGCTTCATTAATATGGTAATTGGTCACTTGCGACAAGCGTCAGACAATGTGGTAATTTATTCCTCGAAATATTATGAATAATAGGTTTGCAAATATATAACACAGTATTGAAACACATTGATTTAAGGATTATTTTCAATGTTATTTTTTTTAGTGTTACTCTTTGTCTAGCATAAGGAACTGCCCACATATAGTAAGTATGCATTGTTATTATTGGACTGGAAATGGAAAAGTGATGTTGCACTTTTTTGCCTTGCAATGAAAATTCTTTATTTCCCTGATTGGGGATCCAACCTACAACCATCAAATTTGCACTCAGAAATTGTCCCACAGTGCCAACAGGCCATTTTTTAATAACATTAACTTATTCACTAACTTGACTATCTTCTAGCTGTGTATAGATTTCAGCTAAAAACATAGCAAATCCACGCATATTCTCTTCAGAGGTCTCTTGACGGCTAATTATTTTATTTTCCTCAGCCAGACAACGTTCAAGCAGACACGCTCTGAAAGTGGATTCTTCTGGAGATGCCACTGAATCGTACATAGAACATAGTCGAGCCCCATTGTAACGAAAGTTTGCTTCAGCAATTGACTGCAAGAAAGCAAATTTATAAAATAATGTTTTTTAAACAGAAGGAAGAATTCCAGATGCAGGTAATGAATGTCGCAAATGTAATTCATCCATGTGGTAAAAACTTTTGTTCTTAAAGGTTGATGGATAATAATTAGTAAATTATTCATTCTTAAACATTGATACAAAATATGATTAATATGTTAGAAGTAAATAAATAAATACTTAATGAGTCAGCTATAATAATATGAGGATTAAAATTCTTATATTATAATTTCAAAAAGTTTTCATAAGTTTTCATTTCATAATTGATGTATAAGCGTTATAGCTTTATTACTGTAAAAATGTATCTAAATCCTTTCAGTACCTTTTGTGTGAAAGTGGAACAAACATTTGTCCTCACAAACTTTCACATGTATAATATTAGTTAGATGCTGCAAATATTTATAACTTGTCATTTACTTTTAACATTAGACAATTATAGCAATAGACAAAAAATTATGCATTTATTTGTTAATAATTAGTCATTTTTGTGTTGTCTGATAACTATATACTAAACAATTATGATAATATGATAAGATATTTCCAAATTTTTCATAAAGCTTTTACAATGTAAAACTTCTTTAAAAAGAATTATATTGGTTATAAAAATAGATCATAATATGAGGGTGATTGTAATGCAACAGTTGTGGGGTCTAGCCCCACTCGGGTGAATTAATTATTATTTATAAATGTTTTTATTTCTTCACCACCCAAGACACAATGCCTCGTAAAATTCAATGGAACATGGGAAACAGAGTGTTTTAACACTAGGTTCTCTCTGTGTACCTTGCTATATGCAGTTGGCAGCATAAAGCTAATAAAAAAATTCAGAGTAGGCAATATCTACAATATCTATCAACACATAATGAAACTAATTCATCACTGTTTGTACATGGAAAATGTATGAGAAAATTTATTAATAGGGGTATTTATTTATATAATAACAGCTGGACTGATTTGCAGTTTTTACTGTTTTATTTTCATAATCTTCGGTTAATATTTAATGTTTGTTTCATTTTAACCGGTTCATAAATAAAAAAGTTCAATCATAGTGTACATTTTAACATAAGAATAAAACATAATACAAAGATCTAACCTGATTGACAATAGCTTCAACAAGAGGTCGAGTGTAATTAGCATCATTTAATGTTGAAATAAAAGAATCCACCAATGGGCCACATAAGGTATCAAACTTGCCAGGGTCAAATGTTATCTCACACATAACTGTTATCAAGTTGGCTATATTCTCCTGTTAAATAAAAAGTTTGTCAATTATTTTACAGCAATTGATATCTTTATACAAATATTTCTATTCACACATTTCCACTTTGTGAGGCCGTTATGTCCCAATGTCACAACCTCTGATTTAAATGCAACACTTGTGAGTTCAATCACCAACCAGCTGATATATTTAAGTGCAATGTTGAGTTTCATCACTCCACACAAAATATCTTAAACATTGTGCAGAATGTGGGGATTTAGTCTTATGACCAGATTCTCCCTACCTACCCTGCTATATGTAAGATACAGCTTAAAAGTGAAATAAAACCCTACTTATTGGTAAAGAAATCTTAATTTCATTTTTATCATTGATATACATATATCATGAAACCTATTACTAACCTACGTAATATGCACATTTTATTGTAATTTTTTAATTGAATATAACTATAACTTATGTTTGTATGTTCATTTATATTAATCACATTCTTTTTCAGTGTATATTTTTTCTACCATTCAAAAAATAGAACATTTTATAGTATAATATAAAATTACAATACCCGTAAGTTCATATTATTCTCAGATTCTTCAAGTGAATATGACAGGTTTTCAAAATTATAAGGATCTTGCTCTTGGGCCTGTCTTATTCTATCTTGAACAGAAGAACGTTGCACTCTGTAAGGTTCTGGTGCATACACTACAGGAGCGACATAATTACGTGGATACCATTCCTTAGCATCTGCTGATAGGGTTGATTTGGATGGTTCTACTGTAACATAAAATATAATTTCATATAAATGTATCGTAAATTGCTTAAATAAAAATACAAATATGTTGCATTATTTTAGTCAATATAAAAAATTGTCAACTTTTTTAAAGCATTAAATCATAAAATACCTACTACCGGTTCCCTTCTGTCAAATAGAGCCGACGTCACCACCAATAAAAATTCTTTTAAAACTTTCACCAGAACATTTAATATGCGCTGTAAATGAGTGACGTAGATAGCTCTACTTAAATCTACTTACTAATTCGAAAAATCGTATTCGATATATATTATTTTTATGTTATAAGAAAACTGTACCTTTTGTATCATCAGCGAGTGATTTAGGCCGACGAAGCTTGGAAGGTTTGTTGTCAGGATGTTGCCAACCACGGCCTCTGCCTCTGGATCCACCAACCTCTCCGTTATTCATTTCAATACAATTAACACAGTTTTGATCAGTAAATTTGTAAAACAATAACTTCGAAGAAATTCCATATACCGCAGCAAAAGATACTTCGAGTAATATCACAAATTTCGTTCGTAGATTTCGACACGTAAACAAAGGCAAACACTTTAACAGCGTTTCATGGCACAACCTCCATGTTATTTGAGCGAGCGAGATAAAAGATATTACATATTCTGAAATTAATAGAATACGTTCCATTTCAACATAATACGTTACATAATAAAGTGAAAAAGAAAATTTAAATAAAAATAGAATCTACGATTTAAATATTTATTTCTTTTATTAATTATATACATTGAGTATTGTATAATTTATAAATTTAGTCTTAATATATTTTTAAAAAAAAGTATTAATAGGTATAAACATCGCGAACGGTACAGCAGTAAGCAATTACGGTACACAATATTATTGGCAATACGTACTTTATTTACAATATTATTGTACGTGTGAGGCCAGGCTTATATAATTTATAATAAGTAGGCATAACGCTAAATAGTAAATAGTAATCTCAACCATAGAACCAGAGCATTTTTGTCTATTCAATCCATATGGCGTATCCATTGAAACCACATACAGTCTAATTATAGATGATTTATTTTTTTGTATTTTATGATATAAAAATATAATTATACCTTAAGTGATACTGTAATAATAAAATGTTTTTATATTTAAAGTCCGAAGCATTGTAAAATTTAAAGTCAAAAAATATTTCTATTGATCTCATTTTACGATACTTAACATTTTAAATCATAAATTTTGGCATTTGTCATTTAAAAATTTGTTTATTATCTGTTGATACACTTGAATTTTCGTATTGGAATTCTGTAAAATAAAATGAAAGATATGAATTCTACAATTAAAAATAACATTTCAGAATTAACAAAGTTAGCAAGAAAATTCAATTGCTTCTATTTATCAGGTATGCTTGATGAGAGTTACATTGTTAGTGTATAATCATAACATTTTTATACTATTAAGTTTCGATTTGAATGTTTTATTTTTTATTTTAGGATTGCATCAAGGCATATGCAAGCCTTTTCTAGTCGCTGGACATCAAGTGGGTCTTGTTCGTCCTGATGTACTTAAGCATTTACACAGATTCCCTGAGGTAAGATTTATGTTATATTCATTGTTTATAAACTTAGTACATACATGCAAATAGCATAGTTTTTAGGCAATTTCTTATACAGCTCTTTATATCAAGGTTTTCAGAATTACGGGAAAATTTGTTGAGCTTAATCCTGCGTTTAGAGATTACCAAGAAAGAACGTCTAAAGTTGCTGAAGTATTGGAAAATTTACGTAAGGAAAACGAAATATGCGCTCTTAAGGGATGGCGAGATGAGGTACGGAATTTTTTTTCGATAATAATTGCTTATTCGTATCTCATATTTTATAACAGATAGTGGGATATCATGACAATTTCTTTCTCCCTTCATTCTTATGACCAAGCTGTATATTCCTTAACTACTTTTAGGGAAATAATTTTTTTATTATAAAAGTTACCAAAGTTGTTCACTTAACTACACATGTGATTTATATGACCAAGATTTCTATGCCTATATCTATATATTTCTATGTCTATATCTATATTTCTATTTCTATGTTCTATGTAGGTCATTAAATTTATTAAAGCATTACAGTTTTGTATAAATAAATGCATGCATATTTGAATGCTAATGTTGATTAGTACAAAATATGTTATACAATTATAAAATGATAACTAGAGGAAATTAAATAAGTATTTATGGTTTTGCATTTCAGTGTTTTGAAGTGAGTTCACCAAATCATTATGAAAGCTTTTTGGAAATGGATAGAAGTGCAACATGCCTTTTTGGTATAAGAAATTATGGTGTTAGTGTAAATGGATATTTGTGTCATCCTACTAAAGGACTTTGTATTTGGTTACAACAAAGAAGTTTCACAAAGCAAACATGGCCTGGTAAGTTTTTATTAACATTTTTTTACAAATGTTACATTATAAATAAATGCTATATAATAAGGCAACTTTAGATTTTTTCCTCATAGAAGGGTAGATCAAAGGAAACTAGTTTAAAGAAATTCTGTTCTTTACCATCTGTCCAATTTTTAAGACATTGTGTGTATTGTGGTGATGTGTTTTTTTTTTAAATGGAAATCAAATTAGTAACTAATATTTATATCAGACAGCCTCATTTATATAATTAGTATAGCATTTTTACAATTTTAAGGCAAATGGGATTGCTTTGTAAGTGGTGGGCTGGCAGTGGGTTATGGTATTCTTGAAACTTGTATAAAGGAAGTTGCTGAAGAAGCATCTGTTATGGGAGAATTGGCAAAGAAGCTTGTGCCAGCTGGATGTGTTAGGTATGTAAAGTGCATTTTTTAAAATAAATATCATGAATAATTCAAAGGTCCAACCTGTAGTCTGAGAATCATTTGAAGCTAAATTATGGTCCCTAAATGATTTTAAAGTCAGTAAGCAGTGAGACTTTGATCAAGTGACATACTAGAAACATGATTCAATTTACTTTATTTTCATTTATCTATATCATAGTCCCTGCTAGCAACAATGGTCCCTGGTGATAAAAAGGTTGGGAGACAATCAATTGAATGTATAAAATATTAGATGTTGTAAAATAAACACAAGAGGCAAATCATTATATTTAGCTGTCATTAAAAAGGTCATTTAAGCAAAGTATAGTATGTTCACATTGATTTTCCAACAGTTGCAGTTTGCCCTTTTTTCATTTATTTAAATTATTACTATATAAAAGAATTATTTTACAAGCTCTTATATAATATAAAGCAGTATAATGGTAACAATATTAACATCAAGTATATAGCTTTATGATTTCTTACAATCCTCCATATAGCATTTCCTGATAAGAGAGAATTTAGTGTATAGACACTCCCACTCCATTCCCTATATTCTGTGTGAATTTAAGACATTGTATGTTTAATGACGGAACTCCTATGTGACATGTTGTTCTAACAGAGCAGGGAAATGATAAATACTCATTCTCCCAAGTTGAGATTCTACACCAGTCATCATGTTCCAACACACCACAATGGGCCTTCAATATAAATTGTACTGCTATTTATTTAATGTTTTGTTTTCAAATTTTTCCCGAGAATGGGTGTGTGGTGTACAAAGTGTCATGACTAGCTCCTCATGTAGCAAAAAAGAAAAAAAAAACAATACTTTTTTATTTTCATTTTAGTTTTTATTTCGAAAGTGAAAGGGGACTTTTTCCGAATACCGAATATGTGTATGATCTTGAGCTTCCATTGGATTTTATGCCAAAAAATGCAGATGGCGAAGTTGAAACTTTTGAACTTTTAACTGCTGAAGAATGTGTAACAAGAGCCTTGTCACCTCATTTCAAGACTACCAGTGCACCTGTGTTACTTGACTTTCTTATTCGTCGAGGATATATCAATCCTGAGAATGGTAAGTATACTACTGGTTTAATAAATAATTTAAATTAATTATAATATAACCATAGAAATGTAAGATATCATAAAAATATTTAATATTACATCTAAAGTTTTGAGTCAGAATACTTTCACTGTATTTATAATATTCCAAGGGTTAGGTGTAGGGCCTTTTATCTACAATATTTATATTTACGTGATGCTATTATTCTCATTGTATTGGCATAATTCAATGCCATTATTGTCATATAACTAACACAAAAATATTTTTTCAATTCAGTTCACCAGTTTCTAAGTTTGTTTAATGAAATAAACTCAGAAACTGTTGAGGCCAACAATAGCGCAAGGGCACAAAGTGTGACTGTCAACATGACTGGTTTCGAGTGTGACTATAAATATGACTGGTTCGATCCCCACTCAAGGAAATGAAATATTTAAATGAATATTTTCATTTCTTCGCTTTGGTGCCGAGGCAAAGCGCGGCGTCGAGTCACTCAACACGCCATGCCTCCAGTATTCGGCAGAAAGTGGGGAAGCGGAGTATCTTAACACTATGTCATACTATCACAGCGTGAAGCTGATTTGATTTTAACGAAACAAACTCTTTAGGTCTCTAGATAACAAACTAACAATTTATAAATAGTATATAAAGTTTATTGCATCATTTAATTTAATTCATAGTTGATAAATGAAACATGATAACAACAGGAAAAATTGTATTATATATTTGTTGGGCCACGACTTATTGACCGTACTGTGAGTCAGTGGATACATTTTAATAGCAATAACACGGCGAATATTGTGTCAGGTGGCGGAATTCAACATTGAAGTTTGTTCAATTATATTTTTGAGAGCATTGTTACTAAAAATAATAACGTGGCCATTTAGTCAAACCAGACTAAATATAATTCCGCTACTCTACACGCAATGCCTTGACAATTGGTCGGAAAGTGGGCAATGGAGTGTCTTCACAACGATCCCTCTGCCGATCCTGCTGTTTGCGGTATACAGCGTGAAGCTTACTTTCCTTTCATGTTTTCAGAACCAAACTACAAATACATAGTGGAATTGCTTCACGTTCCACTGCAGACAATTTACAATTGTCACGAAACCGATGTCTCTACCAATGGCGATGTACAAAATTAAATATTTTTATTGTATTTGGAGTGAACTGTTTAGTTATTATTGAATTAATTCCAATGTATTATTATATAATTTTTTTAATATTATAAAAATTATCTTATTTACACCTACTACTAGGTGTGCCATGTCATAGACAATCTATTGGTACGTTTTTAATTAGAAATTATTTAATATTTTTTATGTTTAAAAACAATCTTAAGCATTTTCACAGTAAAATGGCCTAAATTACAAGTAATATTAATTGTCACTTGGGTGGACAGCAAGTATAGCCTAAGTATTATGATTGGACAATGGAAATTGAAGGGGATGTTATGGAGCGTAAACGGTTACGGAACCGAGACCATCCGTGAGCGCAACCACGTGCAATTTTAATAATTTGGAGTATGGGCTTAGTCTGGCCTGGCCGAGCCGACACACTTAGGCCTGTATTTATAAATAGCTCTCAAGTCTGAGATTTGATTTTTGGATATATGTTTTTTCCACTTTCACGCAAATGCTACTGTATGGATTTATATTAAATTTTACTTTAGTAATATACCTTATACATAAGAATAACACATAAGCAACAATTTATGTAAAGATTTTGCATAATTTGGCTATAATGTATATGTGTCGGCATTTTAATTAAATATATGACATTCAACATATTTTTATAAATAAGTGGTCTGCAAAATAACGTTTTTCTTTCTCTTGTGACGTTCATGCAGATGAAACTAGGTGTTTTGCGAATTAAAGTATCGATATCCTTAACCGAAACCGACATAGTATTTATTTTGTGTAGATTTTATTTATCCATAACATCCCTAACATGATGTCTTGTCCGAGTAAGGCGTTGACCAAATTCTAGCCCTTTTTCATTTTGGTTATGTAGTTGAAAGTAGATGCAGCGTTAGTTTAGCTAGGGATGTTTAATTTCTGTGATACTTTACCAGTTGGGTATAAGGTATGTAATTTTAGTTGGATTGAGTACCTCTTAAAAATACCCTTTGGGAAGTTTTGTTTATGTATAATTTTTATTTATTTATTTTTAACCCATATGTTTATAGTAACAGAGAAACTCATTTTTGATATTAACATTGTATCATTACGTGAATCCATAATCTAGTCATAAACGTTTTACTTGTTGGGACAATAGTTACATTTTGATCTGATAATATTCTAATTAGTAAATATTTTTTCGAGTAAAGTCTACCTGAGAATTACAAACCAGTTCGGTCACATAGCATAGTGTTTAAAAAGAAATTAGCCCCAATATTCAGAAATATTGTAAAAGAAATAAAAATCATATTTAATGTCACTTATGTATTTACTATATATGTAATTAAGTTTATAAAAATAAAATATCATCAATAATGTTAAGTCCGTTCAAATTATATTTATTCACAGGCTTAGATATTAATTTTATATTGTTCATTTACCGATTTTCTAGTATATTTTTAATGTATAGATTTTGTGTGAATAGTGTAATAATAACACATCGGTTTATATGAAAGGAAAAATGGCTTCCACCTTAAATTGAGGAACTGAAAAATTAAGAGTCATAAACAGATTCTTTAATAATTTATAAAGAAATAAATATACAAGAAAATAATTTGGGGCAGACGACTTGGCGCAACAGCACAGCCTGATTGTAAATGCGACGGATGTAAGTTCGATTTCCACTCAAGGGAATGAAATATTTTCATTTCCTCGCTTAGGTAAGTGATAGCACGGAACGCAAAGCACGGAGACGAGTTTTGTTACTCAACACGCAATGTCTCGAAAATTGAGAGATGCGTGGGGAACAGTGTCTCAACACTACCTTTCCTCTGCTTCCTACAATGCTGTATAACCTACAAAATAAAATAAATATAATTATAACATTAACGTTTAGTTAATAATATTTTTTTGTCTTTTTCACATAGCTGTGAAGAATACTTCACATTTTGAATATTTCGTTACAAACCTTAGCATTTTTTAATATATATACATTTTCATGTAAACCGATGGTAAGGTAATAAAAATATTCGGAACGCTAGTGATTAATAGTTATGTCAGCAATTTTATACATTTCTATGAAATAATATTCTAGCGAAAGACTAATGGTATTGTACCACGTAGATAATTTACTTACTATAATTAATGTAATCGATATTTACCACGTTAGGGAATAGTGCTTTCCTAAATGAATAAATAAAAGTTATTAAACAAATTGTTTTTTAATTTAAAATTTACAACAGTGAATCCATATTTTTGTACTAGAAAACGAGTGTAATGTAAATAGAAAATAAAACAATGTCTATTAATATTTTTAAAATGATATAATGAATTGATAGAATTTCGATTAACCAGACTGTGTGTTTAAGCATTTGCATAAAGATATATCTAGATAATCAAATAAATTGTGTACATAAATACCTAACGTATACTGTTTTGAATTTAAAATTAATACTCTCAATTATACATTCGGTGAGGCCAGTCGTGGCACAGAGGCCCAAGTGTGTGACTGCAAACGCGACTGGCTGTGGGTTCGATTCTCACTCGAGAAAATGAAATTTTTATATTTGCGTTTCTTCACTCAACACAAAATGCCTCTGGAACTCGGCGGAAAGTGAGGAATGGATAGTCAACACTAGGTTCCATCTGCCTACTTTGTTGTGTGAGATACAGCATTAAGGAAAATATTAAATTCATATACAGTAGAAACTCGATTAACCGGACTAATTGTTGTTGTTAGTCATTCTGATAATCGATCAACATATTATTCAACATACGATTTATACACATTATAACGTAAATATAAACTTTTATAGGTTTCAATGTCGTAAGTAGTTTAAAATAATTATCGCGGTGGATAGTCCGCATAATCACCAATTCGTATAATCGAGTTTCTACTGTAATTGAGGTCTGGCTTATCTTCTTTATATTATAATTTTCATGTCAACTTATTGTATAAAAATGTATCTTAAATATAATTTTAAATGAAAAAAAAAAAAGTATATATGTAAGAAGTTTATTCAAATACCTGATTGCTTAAAGATGTTTGAGTACCAATGTACCTCACATGTCCATAATATTGTTCAGTTAATACAATCTCAACAGTTATATAATATTTATTGTTCTGATATAAACAAAACTCAATAGAATCAACATTGACTTAGTCACTGTTTAAAATAATGTTATTTGTAGCCCTTTAGACTAGACATCGCGTATTTCTCATTTAAGTGTTCAGTTTCACAGATCAACTTATTTATAATAATAACATTTATATCCAAAACATTTTTATTTTGATAAAAAAATATACCATTAGAAATGAAGTTAAGACTATAATATCATGTACTTCGATGTCTAGTTGACATACATAATTTTAGGACAAACATTAAAGTGAAACATACAAGGTATGTGAAATCAAAATTATAAAAACGACGTCCACAGATGGTAGTTTGAATAGTACCAAACAACAGTTCAATGTCTTAATTCGCAAACCAGCTAACTTGCTTAACTTGTGAAATTTATAAGAGATGCTAAAAACGTCATATTTTTCTCATACCACTCATTAAGAAAAATAAATTACGCTGGCAGATAGTATATCTGACGGTACATTTAAGACAAGAACCTTCCCCCTGTGGCTTACGGTGGCGGTGGTGGTAGTGGCGTCGCTAGTAGTCGTCTCCGCGCGATACAACCTCCTTGCAGGTGGGTCGCAGCAGGATGGTGTGCTCGAACTGCGCGGTGTAGGCGCCGCGCACGTCGCATAGCGGCGGGTAAGCGTCCACCACGCCCTTATCGCACAGGTCCTTGAGCGCCAGCGCGTACCGCGACGCGCCCGCGCGCTCCAGCCAGCGTTTGCAGAACGCCAGCGTGCCGAAGTTCTTGTTTATCGTGTTCAACAGCTGCTTTGATGATTGCAACCTGGTGTTATAGGGAGCATATGTTATGTTGTTATAAAAATAATTTCACAATAATTCCACAATTACTAGGTTTACAGTCACAGTTTGTACGCCGCAAATGGTGTCCAATTTTATACTTAGATTTTTTCAAATTGTGTTTTAATATTTAGATATATTTTGAAATGTGATGTAAAGAAATTTAGAACTCCCCACCCCTTGTCACAGAATGACACACTTCGACAAGCTCTTTAACATGCTCATCAATTAAAAAAATATAAAACAAAATAAACTCATTGTCAAACCTTAAAGGCACATATTGCTGATCAAAGTTCTTCATATAATGCGAGCAGTCCATGTCGTCATGGACCTGTCCGCGCCCCGTAGAACCAAATGTCTCGATCGCATAGAACTCGTTCTCTTCCATCCGCGTGGTTTCACCGCCTTTGACTATTGGCACGGTCTTGCCGGCGTGGATACCTATAAAATTTACAAACTGATTTTACTGATTAAAATATAAAATGTGGCCATTGTGGAGCAATAATAAAAGCGTCCGATGATAAACGCGATGGTTGTAGTTTCGATTCCCACTTGAGGAAACTAAGTTTAAATTACTTTCTTTTCAGATGGAATACCACATGGATAAGACAAACTGTAGCATTGAGTTCTATCAAACATTTTAACACTGTGTAGTGTAAACCTGCTAGCAACCTATTCAGAAAATTATCAAGAGACAATAAATAGGTATAAAAAGATATCATAGCAAAAAACAAAAAGCAGACTTAGAAGGTTTACACCCTCAGCTGACAACTTGTTTACTTGTATTACTTAAAATAAAGAACGCCTATAAATTTAATATACACAAGGGCATGTTGTGTTTATCTAAAATTATTGTATTTCTTAGATGCTGGGACATTATAAGGTAATAAACAAATGTTCAGTTATAAAATTCACTTAAGAACACTTACGGTAAGGTCCAATGGAGTGACCATTGAGGTTGCGAATTGGTTTCACTTGATATACCTCACCATCTAGTTCCACTTCATGTGATTCCATTACCTGAAACCAATTACAATAGTTATAGTTTCTTATCAAACATACAAATTGTAATAACGATTATACCTACAATTATTAATTGTTTAGTTATCTATATGTATATTCTATTAAAATTGGCTGAAATTAAAGTAAAAAATCAATGTAATACAGTGTAAAAGTGTCTAATTGTAAAATAAGTCTAAAAAGATAAAATAAATTTATAATTAAGGTAAAATTACCTCTTGCACAGCAGCACCTACATCACACAGTCTCACATCTACACCAGAAGCTTTGATTCCAGCCTCTGTTGCTTCTTGTACACCTTTTACCAGAGGATCATATCGAGGGTTAAAATGCAATGTGAAGGCACAGTCAATGATACGGCCATTTATATGGGTGCCAAAATCTATTTTGACAACATCATCATACTCCAGTACTGTATTGTCACCTATGTAAAAAAAAATATATATTTTTATTTTTACAAATATCTCACATGGTAGTTATTACATTATATATTGTATAAACTTAAAAACAACATATACCTCACCTGTATTTGGTGTATAGTGGGCAGCACAATGATTACGACTGCAGCCAGTAGGAAAAGCTAATCCTGCCTTCAAGCCATCCTCTCCAATAAGACGCCTTGCAGTGGATTCAAGTTCTTCACAGATTTGTATCATAGTCATACCAGGTTTTATCCAGTCACGCATATATTTACGAGTCTAAAGGCAAACAATACTATGAGATTATGCTAGATTATATGGTTTTAAACTCACAACATGGAATATAAAATATTCTGATTAAATAATATATTATGTTTAGTTTTATATTAACCGAAAATCACAGAATTTTTAAAAATATGAAAATATGATATGTAAGTCATCATGGTGCAGTATAACAACATATCGGTTGTAAGTTTTGGTATGTGGGTTCTATCGTCATTCATATGACTATGATATAAATCTGTGAAGAACCAGAATCAGATTTGTATCAAAGTCATACCATATTTTAAACAAAGTACAGTGATGAGTTCCACAAGTCAATAAACACTATCTCGAAAACTTGGCTGAGGGTGGAGAATAGTGTCTTAACGAACAAAGTAAATAGGCTTAGTGCATATAAATATATTGTTAGCACATAAACTATTCATAATATGTGAATATTTGTTTGACTATATCACCTGTCTGTGGGCTTCTGCAGCTTGTCGTATTTCTTGATATATATAATTGTGCATCCTGTCTAAAGCTCTTTTTTCCTCACTGGAAAAGCGATCTTTTGCTGTTCTTTCATCAATACCTTCTGCTGGTCCATGTTCCATTATTTGACCCTCAGGGAAATTACCTATACATTATTCATGGAATCAATTTAGCTAAAAATAAAATTAATTATATTTGACGAAATTTATTAGAATACTAACCATTAGGGAAAAGTTCTGCAATTGGGATAGTTGGAGGATTAGTTTGCACTTTGCCAGTGCCTTTGTTTTTATTTTTATTTTTCTTCTTTTTTTTCTTCTCATCTGCTTCTCCGGTACTTTCATCGGCTTGAGGAGGCTCAGGGTTTTCCGATTCCACAGCATCATTTTCAACATTCACATTTTCAGTTCCCGCTAAAAATAAACATCCTTAATATTTCTAACCTCTCCGTACATCATATAAAATAATATTGCTTCAGTCAGAAAATATTTTAAAGTAAATGATAATCGTTGACTACGAAGATACAAAGAACACAATTAAACCTAACCTGCCTTCTTCTTCTTCTTTTTCTTTTTTTTCTTCTTAGCGGGATCTTTAGTATCCGTCTCTTCTACACCATCAATTTCCTCGTCTTCGTCATCATTTTCTATTTGTTTGTGTAATTCCTCAACTTTTTTAAGATCTGCCATTCTGGCTGCTTAATTTACAAAAATATAAATTTAGACACCGAGCATGCAAGTTAATTTTTTTATAACGCAGTTGGAGTCAACAGACTAATAAATAATAATGAGAGATCAAGGAACGAAATGAATGGCATATAGTGAATGTTATATGATATCAGCTCAGCTTCAAGGATTTTGGCTCACACTTTAAATAAAGTTAATTTATTTATTCGTGTTACCGTATATATTAAAAAACACTAATAAAACATAACTAAAATGTATTTAAATGAAATAACAAAATATTATATATGAAGCAACTGGTATTAATGGTTCTCATAGCTTAAAAAATAAAATTTCTACTTTTACCTAATTTAAAATTTGTTAATTTCATTAAGTTTAGAAATGTAAATTAAAACATTTCTCATGTATAAATATATAATCACCTCTTTCATTTCGAAAAAAAGAAAACACTAGATTTATGTGACTCGCATTTTATGTGGTATTATTAACTTTTTAGTGACTAAGAAAAATGGAGAAATTACTTATAAAAAAAAAGTATCTGTCAATGATTTCAAAACAAGTGGGCTTTTTCAAGTATATATTACACAATACTAGAAGCGGACGATTAGAACTTTTTTGCTTGTTTGTCTTTTTGTTTGTCCGGGCTAATCTTCAGAACAGCTAAGCCAATTTTTTGGGATTTACACTAGGCGATAGAGGAAGTTGTGTGGCAACATATAGACTACTTTTCATCCCGAAAATCGCGGGGATCGGGATCTACAGGATCGGGAACACCGCGTTTATAGCGCGCGAATACGGTAGGTACTCGGTCTATATAGATATGGAATAACCAAACATTTTTCTTCACAGCGAGTCAATGTAAATAAAATTCAAAATTTATTTTAGTGTGGTGTGTAAATCCGCGGGCGGGCAGTTAGTTGTAAATTAAAGCATATTTGCTTAGTTGCTTGCATACATAATCTGGTACTTCGACACTCGATGCAATGTAAATTAAAACAAAGATAATAACATTTTTTGTTATAATTTGCATACAATACTTATGCAATATATTATTTAGGTACTAAAATATTATATCACTAAAATATCGTGAAAAGTATTTTTTTTACTCTACCAATTAGCTAATAGTAGATACACAGAATAATTATCGCCTACAACACGACGATCGTGCGTTTGTTATTACATATTGGTCATATTTTCCATTATATAGGTAATATAATTTATGTAGATATTAAATACATAGTTAACTTGCAACATACGTTGATACTGCGTTAAATTTTTTAGATAGTTGCGTTGACTAGATCGGTTTCAATAATTATTTGTATCAATTAATAATATAATTAAATAATGACGACTTATATAGATATGGGTGTCACAGCCAGAAAGATTATTTTATGTACACGTCCGTCTGACAGGTGCAAGCCGAGTGCAAGAAAATTATTACTTAAAAGAGAAGCTCGGGTTTTTTTTTCACATATTACTTTTTTATTCTAATATGGAATAAAAAAGTCATAAATTAAGTTAGGATTAATTAGGATAATATTCAGTATTGCTTTCTACAATAGTGATAGATTATATTTAGTTTTTATAATTGGTATATTTAAAACTTAATTAAAATTAGATCACCCATCCTTCGTAACTAACGTGTTCTATGTTATATAAATTATATTGTAGATAGAACTTGAATAAATACACATTTTTAACAAAGTTGAAATGTTAACAGAACTGAATAGCTTCAATCAATTAATCAATCAAGCTATAACATTTATTAGGAATTTTGTACATTTATTAAAAAAAAATATTACTACAGAAATTTAGACAAAATAAATATGCATAAGTAGCACGTATGGAAATCATCTAAATGAAAATGAAAAGGAAAAGTTTTCGAAATGGTGGGTTTACTAAAATGTATAATACTAAATATATACGATTAAATCAGTTAAAGAGTTTCATTTCAAATGTTAGTAATTGCGAAAATCCAAGATCTTATTATTAAAGTTCTATCATTAAGTTTTTAGCATTTATTTAAACAATATTTTTTAGCAAATTTCACCTCTTTATTTTATAAATTTACGTCAAATTTACTATAAACTGAAGAAAAATGGGAAAATTCGAAAAAAAGATGAAATAGAGATTCATGAAATAAAATAATATTAACACTGCTTTTTATCCTTCGTTTTTATCACAAATACGTAAACGGTAAACGGATAGCAAAGAATGAAAATCATAATTGAAATGTATACAATACAATCGTGACAAAATTTAAGCTTTCGCGAAGCTCTTAGGAAAGCGAAGCGAGCAAAGTCCTTTATAATATTTTTCTTTTTATTTCGTCATATAATAAAATTGTAGTATTTGATGTGAACTGTATTGTTAAGAAACATGTCATTGAAAAGAAACATGGACATATGTACAAGTACAAAAATACACTAACAAAAATAATAACCTATATTTTGTAGTTTCACGCTGTATCCCGCATATACTCGTAGATAGACAGAGGGAAACTACTGTAGACGTTGCGTGTCGAGTGGCGGAATTCAACGCCACGATTTATTTTGGTAGAGTGAGGAAAATCGAAGTAATTCATTCCCCTGAATGGGAGAGGATCTACAACCTTTCATGTAATTGTTTTTTTATTTTTCGGGGCAAATTTTGTAAAATTACATCATTGTTAAATAATGGAAATAAATACAAGTAGAGATTCAGTTAAATCTATATAATATTTAAATTAAAACTTTTGATATTAAAATAAATAATAAATAGCTAACTATTAGACCGTCATCGCCATCGTGGCTACCCCGTTCTTCATGTGGGATATAGCTAATGCTACATTCCCACTCCCTCAATCGTCTTGTAAACTATTACAGGCCAATTCAGAGAGTTTGAGAACTACTTATATGTTATTTAAGCGAAAGCGAAAACGTTTTATGTTATGTTAGCGAAATAAAGAACAATATGTGACATATTTTGAAAAAAACATATTTATGACCTAAAGAAAAATAATTAAAAACCGGCCGGCCAAGTGCGAGTCAGACTCGCCCACTGACGGTTCCGTATCAATTTCAGGATTGTAGGGAAGTATAAAAGTTAACAAATTTAAGTTT
>FASU01002489.1:6237-17829 GCA_001486225.1 Heliconius pardalinus sergestus | reverse complement strand
TAATCTTGGCAACATGTTCACGGGTTAACTAGTTTTAGAGATAGTTTCAATTACATACATACGTGTCTATTTGTAGTCGACATGGTTAGTGTGCACAACCGACAGTCTGACGCACGTTATTTATACTATTTTACATTTATGTAGTCTGGCACCGTCAGTAAACTACCTACCAAATTATATGTGAAACGACATCGGTCAATTCAGTTAGTTTCGTCATTATTCTCTAACATATAAATATAATAATCATTGTAGTTTAATTATATGATTTAAAAATATAGAATGTCCCAATAATGTTCGTAATACTTTACGAAGCGATTTATAAAAAAACCAAGGATATTTATTTGAAAAAATAAAACATTTTTTTAGAAAATAAACTTAATCGATTTTCCTTTTTAATTTATCGATAACACGTTTTTTTCTGCAATTGAAAAAATTGTAGGCAACATCTTCCTTCATACAATACAAAATATACAATGCAATGTTTATTTAGTAATCAAAAACAAATTGTCTTTTAGTCTATAAAAAGAGATGAGGTCATGAAAGAAAGGTAATAAAAAATACTGCTTAACTTGTAATGCCATTTATATTTAATTCAGATGCAATTAATCTAAAACGCGTATCTTGTTCTTATATCTTCTAGTTTCTTAGACACCTCCGCGGGCACTCTTTCCAAGTCGCCGGCAATGGACTTTTGCTTCGCCGGATCTAAAGAGTTGAACTGTTCACAGAGATCTCCATCTATCACATTCTGTAACAATTGAAATAAAATAAATGAATAAAAGTCATTTAAGACAAACAAATAATAAATAATATTATTTGACTTGTGTCTTAGTACATGTTTCTTTTGCGTACCAGCCTATATTTGAGATTCAGCGTGATTATAGTCAAAGTATACTGTTCCTTTTTATGTATGTATGTGCGTTCTCAATACTACGGCGTTGCGATACAGACCGCGCGCCGACTCTCGGGAACGGCGCGAGCGGGGGCGGCGCGCGCGCCTCCAGTACGGGACGCGCGGTGGCCCCCACACGCGTCTTATATACCAGAGGTGTAACACAGACACTGTAGGATGAGTGGCTGCTGACTAGACCTTTGGAACTTGTCATATGGGTCACTAGGACACTAATAGCAATGTCAATTTAAAACTAATTACATTTTTAAAAAAATAATTAATTATATAAAAGTTTAAAAAGATCAACTCACTTTTACTGGATAATAATAACTTCTATACGATAAATGATCACGTCCGCACAAGGGCGGATTCTCACTCCTCATATGCATTTCTAAATGTTGGAAGAAGTCGTGGTCTTCCCTTGACGTGAACGGCAAGAGCACTCCGAGGGCACCACTGACTGTGGCGTAGAGCAATGCTTCGGACCCTCCCGGTATTAACGTGGCTCTTTGTAGTGATGTAACTGTTTCCCCAACATGGAAGTTGACTACAATATCACCTTTTTGTGATGCTCCGTTTAGTAAACCTAAAAATGGTAAAACATTTTAAAAATGGCCCTTGTTCCTTTATAATAAATATATTGTAGTGTAACACTCAGATAGGAATAAGTTAATCATTAATTCTCATTAGTCTAGCATGTGTGATTTTTATTCATTTCATCATATTAATAAAAGATTAGTAAGAAAAAGTACTTGAATACAGTAATAAAAATATCACAATTTTAAATAACATGATTATATAAATAAAATCAAACATACCTCTATCCCAAAGCGCTTTATTTCCCGTTGGATCTTCATCAACATCATCAGTAACAGACTGCGGTAGCCTCATTATAGAAATATTACCAAATTTATCAGACACGGCGACCGTGTCGTAATCTAGTACACAGCTATTAGTTATCCACCTTGGATTAGTATCATCAGCAAATATGATCAATTGATTCTCGCGTTTCTTATATTTAACGCAGAATATAGATTCTTGTACGTCAGATACGAAAATTCTTTGTCTAACAGTTTTTATATCTGCAATGAAGTTTGGAATGTGTCTGTTTTCGCATTTGCGTAATAGTTTTCTCCGACCGATATCATATAGTCGTAACATGCGACCGACTCCGGCCAGTAATTTTCCATTGAATGCGGCGAGAGCACCTGGATACTCATCAACTGGTGTTTTGTGTACTAGTTCTAATTTACCCGTATTGTAGACCTGTAATAGAAAAAAATATGAAAATTCCGTTAATATAAACAAGTTTAGTCATCATCACTTAAAATTATAAATTTTATAATAAATTTCACCAAAGAAATATTAAAGTATGATATTAAAATATGTAAAGTAACGTAATTACACTTCAAAGACATTAAAAGACATTTATATATATACTGTACCTTATATACATGCAAGCTGCCCTCAGTGCACGAGCGCGGGGACAGCACCATATCCTTAGCGACGCCCACGACGAGGTGCGTGACCGCGTGCTCGGCGTGCGCCGCCCACCGCAGCGCGCAGAGGGACACGGCCGCCTCGTTCTGTTCTAGAGGCAGCTTGAACAGCGTGTCAGGTTGCCCGGCGGACGAGTTCACATCGATCACGCGGATTTGTGATGCCCACATGCCTGTTAAATGTATTAAGAACTTTTTTATATCTGATTTAAGTAACAAAGACAATATATTGACTAATCTTGTAAAAATATTTAGTAAATAAATGTTGGTGAATTAGAATTAATGTAAGAAAAAATAAAAGCATTACTGAATATTCTTCAATGTAACAATGTGTGCATTAATTTGTAGAGTGAATGTTTCCAATGCTTGAATCAAATGACTTACTGAAGTCATCTGGGATTAACGCAAGGATTTAATTTAGCCACAATCGATTAGAGTCAGATTGCTATTTTACAAGTTCTGCTCTTGCCCAGAGAATGTGGCCATAAAAATCATAATTAAAAAAGTATTGTTATATCTATATTAATGTTATAATTATTATGTTGAAGTTTGTTTACTTGAACAAAATGTACTGGTTTAAATTAAATAAATATTTTTCTGTTGGATACTTTGTTTATGAAAGATTTATCATTTTTAAATCATAAAAAAAGTATTAAAAATTAAGATATAATATAAAAATTCTAACCTGCGCCAGCTTTAGGGGAAGAGAACACATTTTCTGGTAGTATATCAGTTAAAAAAGCATCAGCCATTTCATTAGCCAACTGTTGTTCTTCCGGACCACCGCCCGCTGCAGCTTCTCTCATTTCTTGTGCCATTTGAACCCTAAAAAAAACAAGATATTTATTCATAATATTGTACTATGTAATTAATGGTATGTTAATGTTAAGTAATAAATCAGTACTGCAGGTTTATCAACATACGAATTCAGTTAATTGTGTAATTTTGTCATCATTTAAAAACTTGAAACAAAAAAAATAAGATATTTTTTTGATATTGTATCTCTTTTTTATATAATTACCTTCTTTGTTTCTTCATTTCTTCAGTATAAGAATTATGATCAGTTTCTAAAATGATGATTTGATTATTATCAGTGTTAACAACAAATTTTCTTGGTGTATATTCCAACTGTTGATAGGTCTGATTAAAAACTGCTCCAAGCTTTTCCAACGCCAAAATTCGGAGTGTATTTGAAGAGATAGCTACTATACCCTCAGTACATTGTTCTAAAACAGATAAATATAGCAATTAATACTAAAGTGAGGCAAAATTTAAAAAAAAGTATTGTAAACACAATGGTCATGACTTTTATCTCACTTGGGACTCCCGCTACTATATGCAGGCTTACAGCAGTGAAAAAAACATTTTTATAAAATTTCAAGAAAAATCAAGTCTTTAGACTGATTTCAATTTGTCCACAGCATGGTTTGGCCACCTTCATAGCCTGAATGGCTCCAGTTTGGCTATGGAATATGCAGAGTCCTCACTCAACCAAATGGGAGTGAGGTATAATCTACGACGATGTGGGCCCATCACTGCATGGTGCAGCTACACACCACCATTACCAAAGCGAAACCCGAAAGTCTCACTTCGACAAAACGTCGGGGTATTTAAACTTAAATATTCTTATTCTTTGTTTTAACCTTTTTAGTATTTTCGACAAACACTTAAAAATTCGTAGATCAATTTAGTTTTTCTCTTTTTTTTATAATAATACTAACCTGAGCTGAAGCCTGCAGCATATTCCAAGCACTCGTATGAAAGTGGAGTAAGATGAAAACGATTTTGATATTGGTAACCCAGCCATGTTCTTGAAGACACAGCTAGTACAGCTTCTGCTGACTGCACTCTTACTTTGAATAGTTTCACTGGACGAGATCCTAAATATCTATAAAGACATACTCAGATTAAATTATTATTTAAATTATAGAAAATTAATGAACATATAAACTTATATCAGATCTGGTTAATTAATCTTCAAAGTATTTCAGATGAAACACGGAGCGAAATTGTTGACATCATTTAAAATATGAACAAAAGTAAAAAAAATAACTATAATATATAAACATACCTAGTTCTTGTATCTGCTAAGTCACCACTCACAGAATCTAAAGTAGTCCTCAAAAGTACTCCATTACTAAGTCCAATGTTCAAATGTAATGCAGATTTCGCACCAGATTCAAATGGCTGATCAACTATACAAAGTGATTCAGGACTAGCTGGTAATGCCTGCATTGAGCGAGGTGCTAAACAGTCCTAAAAGAAATAAAAATATTGTTATAAATTTATACAAAAGGGAGAAACATTTTCTTTTAAAAAAAATATCAAAATCAGATAATTTAAGAATAACGCATTTTTGGTTTGTTGTAATCACGTTTACTCAGTGGTGTCCTTTTATCATCATTTTAAATTCTTATATGGCATATAAAACATATTCTTAAAACATAATTATTCAATAATACTTACCGCAGGATCTAAAGAAATAACTCTGACAGTGTTATCAATGAGACCAACTGCCAAGAACCATGCCCTTTGTTCTCCAGTCGCTACAGAACCCAGCGCCATGCATGAGACATCAGACGACAATTTCTTTCTTTCAGTGTATTCATTTAATTGCCCAGTCTGTAAGTTTATAATTATGTTATACTTCCATTGTTAACATAAATAATGATATATTTTAAAAAGTTACAAAATTTTCAAATATTTTTGTCCACAGCATGGTTTGGCCACCTTCACAGCCTGAATGGCTCCAGTTTGGCTATGGAATATGCCGAGTCCTCACTCAACCAAACGGGAGTGAGGTATAATCTGCGACGTTGTGGGCCCATCACTGCATGGTGCAGCTACACACCACTCTAGTGAGACACAACCCGAAAGTCACGTCTCACTAACACGTCGGAAATAAAGCGAAAAAATATTATTTAATAATTTAAAAAAAATCGAATTAAACAAATTTTTGTACATATACTGTGGCATTACTACTTACAGGATCCATTTCAAAATAGACCAATTCCCCTCCTGTGAGTGCAATCACAACTTGTCTTTGATTTACAGCACATTTTACTATAGATTTTTTGCCGGGTGCTTTCCATTCATTGACACGTTTGTCCGCGCGGATGTGCCTTATACCATCGGGGTAAACTTGTACTAGCGCATCGCTACCAAGTGCGTGACAACTTAGCGTCGGCGTGGTTCCCAGAAAACCAGAATCTGTCACTTCTTCAACCGTTTCACCAATAGAGAGTACTAGCGTGGCATTTACGAATGACACAATGATGTAAGAATCAAACTCATCTGCAACCAAAGAAAGAATACTAATAGAATCTATGTTTACGGTCAAGTGTGTGCTAATTATAGAAGTCTTCTTGTGATGTCTGGCTCCGCTGAAGTGTATCGAGTTGATGCCTACCTTTGCATTGAAGGCCTCAGTTCATCCCGCGATAGCAGATTCTGAAAAGAAAAACCACTGGTGTTTATGTATACCAAACAACCAGGGTTTTATTAGTAATTTGTTGATAAAGAAGGAGCATTCATAGGTGGTTAGTGTGACGTCACGGTATGTCAGTAACACGGACCAAAAGCATAATCATAAAGCTCCTCTTAATCTTCCAAATGATATTACTTTGACTCATAGTGACCAATATTTTTAACGAGAAACTTTATTCTACAATAATCAAATTTAAATTGATATTAAGTGAATATATTGATATAGCAGCAAAAAAGGTAACAAGTTATGAATTTTAATTTGATTTTAAAGAAAGTAATATTTGTGTTATGAAACAAATTATATTACAAAGGAATACTCACCATCTTTGTGTCGTCGTACCGTCCACACGGCATTAGGAGATCCGGGAAGTTCCGACACAGCCATTTCAGCTACTTCTAATCCGTGTCGTAATGCTCTTAAAGACGACCTAGGCCCTCGTCCACAAGCTAAATAAACCTGAGGTGTGTCTTCACCAGTCAAATCAGCTACATGACAAGCTGAAACAAGTAATAAATTTATATTAGTAGTTTGTACTTCAAGCATTTTATAATTGTAGGGAATTATTATTAAAAATCAGATCTGGTTAATGGATCGTCATAGTATTTCAGATGAAACACGGAGCGAAATTGTTTACATCATTTAAAAGTCAATTAAATCTACATTTCATGCATAAAAAGTAGAAGTGTTTCATCACAAATGAAAATAAAAAGCACCTGGATCAAACACCTCTAAAGAGAATACGAATTTTACTAAATGGCAGTTTTTAAACAAAAAATAAATCAACTTACCTAAAATAGGAGAAAGTGAATCCAATTCATCAACCAACACTAAGTTTCTAAGAGGGCGGGGAGCAAAGAAGAATGTGTCACCTTCCTCTAGCGGCATGGCTGAACTGAACTCTGGCTCATCATCTTCATCACCCAAGTGGGCAATTTGGTATAGATAACTAAAAAAAAAGTTTTACATTGAATTTTTATTCTTTTAGTAACAATTACATTAATTGTGGCTGTCATTTTCAAGTGCCAAACATGTATGGTATTGGGTTCAAATCCCTCTTTCCCTATTCTTGCAAAGGGCCCCTCTGGCTTATATGTGACAAGAAAAAATCATTAAAAATCGTATGAGTATATAATAACAAGTTTGATATTTGACAGATTTTTGGTATTAATTGTTAACATTAAGTAAAAACTGTTCATCTCATATCAGTGTGCATTCACCTCATGTAAAAGGGAAGACCTTGGTTCAGAGATGTTTACTCTTGCATGTGAAATAGTAATGTAATTAAATCAGTTTTAATTACATAAGGCTTACATGCATAAAATTATTTATATTATAATGTTGGAACTTCACGCTGCACTCTAAAAAAGCAGGGCAGGCAGAGGGAACCTAGTGTTAAGACACTCACTTGCTTATTTTCTCACTAATTCTGCATGATGCGTGGCAAGAGTCAGACATATTGTATTTTTACCAGGGCTAAGAAATATAAATAAATTCCCCCTAAAGTAGGATTTACACCCACACATATAAAGCATTAAAAATTAAATTTACTTACTGGTTGCCAAATTCACAGGCCACAAATAAGAAACCAGTTTTCAGCACACACATAGCTGTAGCGACAGGGACAGTGTCAAAGTATTTCAGTTTTATCTCAGTCACCATATCTTCATCAGTCTCAATGGTTATTTTAAATATATCACCCTGTTCTGTTTGGGCTAAGAAGAAGAACATTGATTTTGTCTTGTGTGTGGCTGAGCATACAAAAATCATACCTCTTTCTGGATCATCTAGATCATTCCGTCTCCTGGGTATTGGACAACGAATGTCATGTTGATCACCCAAATTTTTATATGTTAGGTAATTTTCTGAACAAATTAATACTCCAGATGGTCCATCATTACCACCTGGCACTGTTATAAGGAAATTTGCGTGTTCTTCTAAAGGCTCAGAGTACTTTCGTACAACATGATTTAAGCCCAAATCTAATTCATAAAATGTAAGAGTTTGTTGTGTGTTTTGAGCAGCTTTACCTGTGGATAATAAACTTTATTTTAATTTTTTATATCAGCATTTACAAATACTTTATGTTTGGGAGAGAATATCATACAACGAGGATTTGGCGTCACTGTCAGTCAGAAACACGGACCTCATAATAATCATTTACTATTTATTTTTTTCACTAGGGAAAAACACTGTACTTGCCATCAGGATATTAAGATAATTAATGCCCTAAATCTGGACCAAATGCACATTTCAATCCTACATTGTGTTAATGTAATGGCCGCCTAATAAATAAATAATATTATATTTACCAGTTGGATCGGCATCTGCCTCTTCATAATCAATTTCCAAACAGGCAAACATTGGGTTTTCAAAACCAACATCAACACCCACCATATGGTAGACCAATGTGTTTGATTTGTGAGCTTCTAGAGGCGATGAAATTGTTAACCTGGCTTCAGCATCTCTGTTTAAAATGTATACTAATTTTTGTTTTTCTGTTGCACCTGAAATAATAAAAAAAAAGAATAAATATATTTTTTTTAGCATTATGCAGTACATGTTCAGTTTTATTTAAAGAGAAATGTAAATAATTATTTTCTAGAATGAGTAAAACTCACACCATCATTTTTATAGGGAGATACTGCACCACAGATCATTTTTTATTAAAAAAATGGTGCTAATATTTTTTTACTACAATAGGTTGGTTTATGCAAAGTATATGCAATATTTATCAATAATTAAAATCAAATATCTTACCAATCATTACAGCTCTGCCCTTTGGATCTATAGCCAGGTATTGTCCTGGGACAATTCTTCTACATCCTGACTTTCCAAATGTTTCTTGATGAACTTTTTCAAGTATGTTTTTGGCAGGTATATATTCTAATATCACAATACGACCAGAGTCCGAACCAACTACTATGTAATCTAAAAGGAGATTTATATTTTTAGTACATTGGAATTGACAAGATTTATTCATTTAATTTGTTTAGAAATATTTTTTTAAAATTGTACCATACAACGAACATCCCAGAGGTTATAAATAACAGCCAAGAGCGACGCGATGGATATTATCTATGCATCTAGTTATACCATGCATCTTTATACAAAAAAACCATGGAGCAAGACAATGCAATATTTTATATTATTTTTTTTAGACATATTAAAGAATACTGGATAATCATAATTCATAATTTGAAAAATGTGATTGAGGTTTAGTAACGACAGAGGCAAGTGATATTTTGGGGTTAACCACGTGGTATCAAAAGTTCATTTACCTTTAGTTCCGCCGGTAAGACGAAATGACATCATTGAACGGACGACTCCAAATATTTCAACCTTCATCAGCGTGTGAACTTTGCCGGTATTGGGGTCAGGCCTAAGAAGCTCCACAGTTTTACCACGAGATATCACAATTTCTTGCTGTTTTGTGCCAGAGAAATTCCCATGTACAGCGTGGGTTATGGCTGTAGAGCCTTGCAGTGTCAGGTTATACAAATGCATTTTTGATCGGCCTTATCCACCCTACGACGATGAACACTTATTTAGCATCAACTACACACATGGTTTGCAAGTTAAGTTAAAAGAAGTATATGTTAGGCTCGTAACTAATGAAAACAGAATTAGTTTGTGTTTTCAAATGGGTGAGCTTAATTAATTTAGCACTCAAATAACGACCACGATAGACACAAAATCCATCGTGGAGATACCTAGAAGTGCAAATAAATATTGAAAAAACACATACAATATAACAAAACACCGAAATTTACTTACTTTAAAAGAATAAGTAACCGATTGCCGCGATGCGGCTGGATATATTATTTTGTCAACGAATTTAACACAAGAGACTAGTAAAATGGCGGATGTCGGTTTCTGCGACGCTACGACGCGCATTTTGTCTCACGAATAGAAGAGAAGCGCTAACTGCGATGACCAATCAAAATAGAGGATTTTTAGACATGGCGCCGATTTATATATGCTACTGTTGTGTTGCTACATTATAAAATTTAATTATTTTGCCGCCAAAATGACTATTTGCTGACAGATGGCGTTATATATATAGTTTTGTTTATCTATTTAGCGTAAGATGGCGCTTCGATTAATACCGTCGTCATCTGTTGGTATACAATGAAAATAACGTAATTGGTAAATAATAGTGTAGATGTCGTCATTTAAAAATATAAAGTGCGATATTACTCATCTAAACAATTTTAGTTTTCGTTTCTTTTTGTGTGTGTGTTTTATTACAGTGTTTTATTTTTACAATTTCTGGCTTTTTAAATAAATATTCTTTTATACTTTTTTGCCAATCTATAATTCCGAATGAATATGAATAATAAAGGCCGTCGTTGCGCAAGGACACAATCGTGTGACGGTTGTGAATTCGATTCTACTCGGGGGAATGAAATATTATTTGTTAATGTTTTCATTTCTTTGCTGTAGTACGAAGGCAAAAGTACAGTGTTGAGTTCCGTCACTTAACCCGCAATTTCTCAGTAGTTCGGCGTAATGTGGGGAATGGAGAGTCTTAACACTAGATTCCCTCTACCTATCCTGCTATAAGCCATTTGCTTTCCTTCTAGATATAGTAAATTCAATTCTAAATATAAAACTATAGAAATTAGAAGAATAGATAAATATACACATGTATATGGTTTTAATGATAATTTAGGTGTTGATTTTTAATATTTAATGAGACCACCTTAGAGTACATGAATGTGAACAATGCGTGCCTCGAGGCTCTTGTATAGTAGAGCGGGCCGTCTTCACAGTTAGTACTGGTTTAAATGGAATGATTAGAGATAAGTATATCTTAAAGATTTATTTATGTTAAATAGTATTTTTTCTTTGCCCATACTGTGCAATAGCAATAATATCAAAAGATCATCAGATTATATGTATGTATGTATATCTGTATATATTAAAATATATAAAGTAAATAGAATACATTGAAAACTTTTAATATACCATTAAAATATAAAAGACCAACTACATTATTGTACTCAAATAAATTATTTAAATTATGTCAAATGACATTGGATAAGTTAAATTTATTTTAGTCTTCATTAAGAAAAAATGATAACAGACTAAAAATCTTATAAATTGTAAATAAGGTAAAGTTATTTACTTTATAATTTTATATATTATCTTAATGAATTAAAAAATATTATTATTTTAAAACATAAAAAAATACAGTTTCTTTACTTTAAAATTACAAAACAAAACAAAAGGAAATTTAAAGAAGTATAAAAAATATTTAAAATGTCATTCCGGCTCAAGTAGGTATATCTTAATATTTTTATACTATTATAAATAAGCTTATAGTAAAATAAACATTTATCTAAATCATTCACATTTATACATCAATCAATATACCAGTTATATTTAACAAGCAAAGGCGAAACATTATACCTGTATTTATATTGTAGTGCCTTTTTATTCTCAGTGTAACCTTGGCATTAACTATAAGCACGAACACCTGAAGCATTTTGGTGGGATTTAGCTCCGTATTTGTACGTGTATTGTGGGGTCTGGGTCCGTACTCCATTGTGGTTTGTCTTTTAATTCTATTTTCTGGCTGCGCGGCGCGGCATCACAATGTATCCGTTGGCGGCGCAGGCGCACCTGAGTATTTGGGCCCATTTCACTTTGAGACGCCGCGTTCTTTATTGGATTCATCAGTCAACAACAAGTTGAATATATTTTTTGATTTT
>FASU01002482.1:0-10886 GCA_001486225.1 Heliconius pardalinus sergestus | reverse complement strand
CTGCTTAAAATTGGAACTTTCGAAGATCATTACCAAAAATTTACTTATTTCCATTACACCAAACATAAAAATAATTAAAACATTACACAAAATTAACCCAAAATACAAAACACATTCGTACAACAAAAATTGTGAAATTCAGCGTCCCATCGCTCGCTTCATCAGGACTAATGTTTGTACGAGCACGTGTTTAAACGGCTCACAAAATGACCACTCTAATATACATAAACAAAGCTAGTATTATTAGTAGGAAGAGTCGGTTGTATAATTGAAAAGTCGATGTAGTATAATTGTCGAGGCTTATCGGGCCAACCCGATGTGGGCGCCATTGTTCCCCCGAGAGCCTTTTGATTACGGCGGCGGGCCCGAACTGAGGCCTCCAATATATTGTAGCTTTGTATGACACTTCAGTTTCTATTGAGGTGAAAAGAGTTCCCTGCACGGTGACTTTTCACAATTGAGTAATGGAAATGTACTTAACGGGAAGGTAACGTTAATGCTGCTACGAGTAAAGGTAGTGTGTATGTTTAAGGTGAAATAAGATATATTATGCTATCCACGGGCTATTAATTTCCTTTGACTATATTTACTAGAAATACATTAAAAAGTTTAGACGACAACAAATAACACGACCAGTTAAAATTTATTATGATGGAATGAACAAACTGACGAATGAGAACGACTTGCTATATTATTAATTAAGTAATCGATTAAACTGTATGTTTTTGTACTAATTTGCATTGATCGCTCAATCCATTTATTGCTTTATCTTAAAATTATAATGACAGGAATAAGCATTTTTATCAACTTTATATTAGTACTTTTTATTGTTCTATAAAAAATTGTCTCTTTTCAAGAATATTTTTATTGTCTATTCATGTATCTTCTATTTTTACTTAAGCCTATAAGTAAATACTTACCGAGAATTTAAAACAAACATTTCAGAACTTTCACGTAACATTAATAAGCCGCTAACTAAAGAAAGTATAAACAAATCATCATCTTGTATTCTAACAATGCGAATCTGTACAATTGACTTCAAAAGAACCAAATCTGCGTAAGTAAACAAATAAAGAAAAAATATAAATATACAGACATACTGAGCTGCAAAGGGTGGAATATTTCGCGGAGCACGTCCTCCCGCCTATATTTTGTGTTTTCAAGAAAGAAAACAACCGATACGTAAACGTGAAGAAGGACATTACGTTCGTTGGGTCAGAAAATCTACGAATAACGATTTTCACGTTATACACTTTAAATCATATGCTCGGTGTCACATTTTATCTATAAATATTAAATGTTAGCTTGGATTTCCGTAGAAAAAACTCAATATATATATGGAATTTTCACGTGAGATTTTAGGGGATTCACAGTATTTTCCAAATGGATACATTTGAATTGGTTATAAAAATGTAAGTATTTCTACTAAATAGTAAAATTAAAATTTTGTTTAAAATTAAATATGATAGTGCAAAAACTCAGCAGTAGTTTATAACGATTTTAAAATATATTTACATGTTTCTTGAAATATACTTGTGAGCAGCATATTAAAACTGTTGACAAACAGAGCTGTAGGTACGAGTTGGGGAGCTTAAGGATAAGCTGCTTGCGGTGTACCCGAAGGTTAAATACGATAGTTTTATATATTAAAATATCCCCTAAGGTCTCAGGTCTCAGATATTTGAATTTAGCAAGTCTTGTTACAAAATTACCTTTAACCTGCAGTTTTATGTTTTATACATAGCCATGATAGTAGTTTTTATATGTTTTTAGTTTTTAAATAGCAATGTAGCATAGAAATTACAAAACCCTTATTAAATGTTTCACATTTTATACTTATTAGCATTATTTAAATTTCAATACATAGTAGAAGTATAATAACTGAGTTTATTAACTGACTTATAGGATGAACGCAGCCGACTTAGGCAAAACTTTTAATTGGCCGCAGATGTTATTATAGTTAAATGATTTTATTAACTTAACGCATTATCTTACACAGAAGATTAGGTAAAAAGAGTGTCAAGTCACTCCGTTCTCCATTTTCAGCAAAGAAATAATTAATTCTACCGTCAATCATTCAGCCACTGTTAAACTGCGGCTTGGTGACCTTATTAAATTTCATATTATATTGTTTGTATTACCTTAATTCGCAAAATGTTCTTTTTAAATAAAATACACATCAGTAAACCCTTCCTATTCCCTTGACACATTATTATCATAAACGTGGTAAGCTGCTGACTTCATTTTTGTGAACCATAAAATATTACGTTTTATTTGTTTGCTTAATATATTTTGGATAAGCATGATTAAGTTTCAATAAATATAAATACCGGTATTTTATGTTATGCATATATTTTTACATAAGCTTATTAGACTTTAAAAAAGCTTATTAGATTTGGAATTAAAACTAATTTCGTATGAATGAAAGGGGCTAGGGTACTGTGATTCCCACTCGGGAATTCATTATGATTCATTAATATTTTCATTTCTTTACTCTGGTACCAAAGGAAAAGCGCAGCGTTGAGTTGCGACTTTCAACACATAATACCACCAAAATTCACTAGAGAGTGGAGAACAGAGCGTCTTGACACTAGGATACCTAGGTACCTAGAAGTAAGTATTTTGTACAAACATTTAGTTAAGCGTAATAAACTGAATGACATTTCATTTCCATCGCTTTAGTCGTATTGTACGAAGTAGCGTAATATGTAAAGGAAAAATTAATAAGATTTCCACACAACCCCAGTAACGACATTTCCTGGTAATTAATAATCTTTTATATGAACACATAATGCCAAAAGAAATTCAAAAGACTCTTTATATACCATATTAATTAGTAAGCGGAGAATATTTCTTCGGGGATTTGACGTAACTAATGTGTGGCTGTGACAATATTGTAAGTATGTTTGTAATTTTTTTGTATATAATTTTATCAAGATAAGATTTAGATATACTCGTATGTATTGTATGTTCGTATGTAAATTTTTTAGGTTTTTTTAGAAATATATAAATATTGGACAATTGACCTTAATTTAATTTGATTTAATTGACCTTAATTTTTTTATATATTTGTAAAAGAAATCAAAATGGTATTAAAAATGATTATCTTTGAACTAAATGTACTTTATACTGATTTTAAGTGTTAGTTGAGAATCAAATTTATAAATCAGTGTACCAGTGAGTGCATTAATTTTGACAGTATTACTGTAATAATTAATGTTATAATATTAATGAAAATAATATATTAAAAGTATAAAATTAGTCAATATTAAAATGTTAGAAAATATATGTTAAGTATAGAAATAAAATAGATTGCACAACACCCGTTTCAGCTAACTTGGTAACCTAAAAAGGATCAGTAATTGATGAAACCGTCTCATTAGTATAAATTACCGTATTATCCGACAAAATTAGAATGTGTTCAAATTTATTTTATTTTCAATATAACATTTCTTAGCATGTTTGGCTGTTCCATTTATTTAAATGATTATGATTATGATTTGTATTACCTAACCAACTTAGTAAAATGTGTAAAAACACAAAAAATGGTGAAAACAATAATTTTTGTAAAAAAAGTAAAAAAAAACTTTAAAAAATACTGTTATTTAAAAAGAAAATAATTATATTTGTTATATGTTAATAACACTGTCAACTTTTGAACAAATAAAGATATCTCGAGACCCAATACATTAAATAACATAGTAAGATAAAGGTGTGTGTTTTATTTAACCATAAATAAGCGAAACACTAAACTTAGAGGACCGAAGTCGTAATTTCGTTAGACAAGCCCGTAAATGCTTAAGTAGTCGTTCAGCATCATTCTCTGATTTGATTGATCTTCACTTTGCAAGGTTTCTTACGTTTTTACAGAGTAACGTCAAGAAAATAGGGAAAAAAACGGTAACGTAATTAATTACTTTATTTGGACATTAATGACCCGGACCGGGATAACGATTAGCCAAGTTGTAAACATACTCCAACTATCTGCTCCAAGTTGCTGTTACTTCCTTAACACGTGTTATTCAAGTGGTGGAAAACTAATAAGTTTACTTAAAAGAATATCTTAGACTTATTCTTTGCTTCACGTGACAAAGAGAAAAATAAATAATAACTCATGAAAAAACTCACCCTTCCTCTGATGGATTGCAAATGAATATTCACGGCGACAAAGAAAAGGGGTGGCGGAGAGCACTTTCTAAATTTTTACACTAAAAAGAGCGAACGCAATCGCAATTTATAAAAATAGCCAACAAATAACTGAAGTAGGGCCACACCCCTATTTAATTATGAATTAGGGCTGCACGTAACGAGATCACAATGTAATTAAGATTACTGCGGCGAGGTTTTTTAGAGTACTCCGGCAAGTGCGAGAGTAAATGGTCGACCAAAGTTACCTTTTTTGTTCTAAGGAGCGAGTTATTTATGGGAGAGAAAATTGTGATTTAATGCAATTGGTTTACGTTAAATATTTATAATGTCGTGAATTTTATTGCTGGTTGACCAAAGAGAACTAATTATGCTAACATTTTTTTTTTTCAAGCGTTAGGGATTTGCGTATGTTTTTTAAATATTCATTCTATAAACTCCATTGGCAATTGAATAAATAATAATAATAATAATTTATATACATGTAAGCCACAATCAATTGAAGTGGTCACTCCACAATAATGATTATTATTGATACTATTCTAATTTTATTATATAATGTAATTACGAAACAATATTTAATTCATACGTTTGACTTTATTATTTCTATAATAATATTCCATGTATAAAAATAACATGTATCTAAAAGTATACTAGTTTAGAGAACAAAAAATATATATATCTTTTTACCCACCCTCATGTTTCCAATACAAACATTGCCTTAAGCGAAAATTCTTATACATCAGTAATGTTTCTTTGTCATCTCTCAAGACTTCTTAGCTTATATAAATTATTAATTTACGAGGATATTCTTTTTTTACTTTCGGCCTTTTTGCCGTTTGAAATACTTTAATGTTTCATTCTGATCTTATTTACTAACATTGTTTAGCTTTTTATCCAATTTTTTATAACTCCTTTAGTATTTTATAAAGTTTTTAGGCAATATATGTTGAAAGAGGAAAAAACAAGTATATATGACATTCCTAATATATTCCTTGTTTCACACGTCACGTGGTGTTAACATTAAATACAAACTATCTTTTATATACTAGTCCATAAGATTCCGTAGAAAAGTTCCTACTGATTAATTTATTACAGAAATTGAAAAATCATATTAAAAGTCAGTATTGTTAGTCAGTTATGTATAAAAATAAATAAATCATGACATAATCGCCATTTTCTTATATGCCCTATATGCACTATTGGTATTTCAACATTACTATAATATTAAATCTTAATCTTATACTCATTTGATACACAAAAGTTATTTATAGCACTGTAATAGATTACACAATCCATTTGGCGATCAAACTAGTCCGAAAAAAGTGTCTTGTTTATTCAGTACCAAACAAAGTGTGCATTTACGAGCAGCGTGCGTCCAGTTTATGTAAATACACTCAAAAAAACTATGCAATGGGAAACCTGAAACAACATTGTTTACTTTTTATTACGATACCACACGTTATATTTGGAAAAGGGCTAAAAATATTCTACCTACAAATATAAATTAAAATAATCTTACCCAAGGATAAATTATCATAAAATATACAAAGAACAGCGGAAATCAACAAAGGTCGTTATGCTCGAAGAATTCATCCGATCAAAATTATCAATTCAATTTCTATTCAATATGTAAGAAAATTATCGGGGCAAGTCGAGAAGAGATTTATAAAATTTTTGCCCTGAAAGCCGCTAGGGATGACCCTACTACCTCTTTACGGCTTGCTGTCCTTTTATGAGTTCCTTTTTCGCTTCAATAAATAAGCCATCATTGTAATTATTATAAGAAGGTTACTTTTATAGAATAACTATTGAGACGTCGATATATACATATAAGATATACATGAATATATCTTGTAAATAATAAAGTAAGTAAAATGGCAATGGCCCTGTTATATTGTTATAGATATAGAAGTGATTGGAATGACATTTAATAAAAGTATTAATAGGCAATTCAGTTTACTACTGTTAAGATGAAAAAGAGACAATATTTTATCTGAGAGCGAAATAAAATTTAATGTATAAGTGAAAAAAGTAAAGAAATGTAGTATTGTCCTGTTCACTTTCTGCATGTTAAAGTGAAAAAATATTGGTTTTTACCTTTTTTGCGGCGGAGTCCTGGTTGTTATTGTCAGCATGGTGTGGAGCGGCGGGCGCCATGACGGTGACGCCACTCTGCGAAAGAAGCTCGTCAGAGCCCCTCTGAAACAACGAAACTTAACGTTACTATAAATCAAAATAAAAAATGGTTGCTTAAAAGAGAAAGGCACAATAAATATTTTTATTTCAATAATAAAAAAAATAAAAGAAAATATGTATGAAAAATATTATTTTATAAAACGCACATAACATTTATTCATACATAAGGAAAAAAGAGAATAAATTGAACATCACGTGACTATACGTGAAGCTCCCCGTCATCGGATCAATCTCAATTTAAGACAAGGAAATGACAGGCGTAGCAGTTTAACTGAGCGGGCACAGTTATAAATCACCCTACATAATGAACTAAACATACGAATAACAATAGTTAGACGTACTAAAACTAGCAAAGTTTAACTAAAGGTACAATAGAAATGTTATTGTTTTGTTTTATAATGCGAAAGCTTGTTTTTGATACTTTGCTATAGTAAAGTATAACGCATACGTTGTATTTTGCAAAGTATCAAAAATTAGTTAATCATAACCTTTGATGAAAGATTAACTTTTTTTTAGACGATTCATTCATATCCTCATAGAAATGCAATACATGCTAAAAACTAAAATATTTAAAGCGATACGCTCAAGTACCAAAGTACCGCAAAGACACCTAGTAAAATAGACATTTAACGTACAACGGTCCGACAGTGTTCGTCGACCTAATCTGTATGCTACGGAATATCACTCGCCCGCACCTGCTGGCACTCGGTTATCCGTCACACGAGACACTTAATAACGCCCACACGTCATTCGTAATGTTTTTTTCACAAAACGAAACAGATGCTGATGGCGAAACTACACACAAAAACAAAAAATATATATTTATATAACGAAATAACTTGTATCTATGTTATATCGTAATATTTTTACAAAATAGATTAATGCCTTGATAAAACGACGAAAAATAGCAATTATATTGGGAATCTCATTTTAAGATATAAAACATTCATTGTAAAAGAAACCTTTTTCTCACAAAAACTGACTCTGGGTCCTATTCCTTAGAGTAATTTCGTAGAGCGAGTGTAATAATTGCTCGAAATTAAATAACATTTTTCACAACAAAGAAAAAAGGTGAATAAGAATTTTGTTGTTAAATGGTGGCTCGAGTTGGAAAACAAGACAGAATTTACGTTATCATGATAATTTTTCATCTTAATAGAGAATAATATAAAATTACTTCTTGAGTACGAACCAAATGATCTACAAACTCTTCAATTACACTGAATTACAATTTATTAAATTATTTAAAGACGTATTAGTTAAAAAATAAATAATTTGTTTGAAAATTAATTAATATATTCAATAATTTACTTTTGTTATCCGTGTATATAAAACGTATTTGGTTTTGCTATTCAAAGTTCAAGGTATTTTTCGATCAAAACATTTTAGTATGTTTCTTCAATATGTCATTTAAATGAATGTGATACAAGGGTCCTTCGTATCAGAATATTATCAGGAATAAAATATACATGAAAGGTAAGGTTTACTTAGATCAGGCAAACGAACCTCAGACCTTTCGGAGAACCCTTTGAATAGAAATTCTTTTAGAAAATATAAATAAATTTCTTAATACGTTTTAAATTTTCTTATTGTATCTTACAATTATAGTAACAGCGGTACAAATTCAATAGTCCATGGTTCAGGTATGACATAAGTAGATCCAAATAAAGAGAAATGGGATATTAATATATTTGATTTCATAGAAAACTCTGATATATATAATTTTATTTACTTACTTCGGTCAAACAAGAATGTCGAAACCATTGTTAAGAATCGATACGTATAAAATCTATTAGTGATATTAAAATGTTTCGCCAAAATTCACAAAGATGGGTCACCAAGATTTTATTGTTATTTCAAAGACGGAACCCCTATTTCACAGATTGCTTGAGCCAATAGAAGTATCATTTTCTTTTTTTATATAAACAATATTTAAGTAAAACATACTTTTTGTTTGGTTATATACGAGTATACAGTTGAATACTACGTAAAATATTAGATAACAGTAAACTAATTTCAATATATCTGCTATAGTAGCTAACTCTGATAATAATAATGATTCATATTTATAAAACAGCCTGAAGCAACAATTCGCACTAAGAAATATCAGCGTAGTATATCGGTATCGATATTTTTATTAAGGCCATAAACAAGACCGATATCCAACTACCGTTGTCACATGAAACATTTATGTGACACTAACAATTCAATTATAATCGATTTAGCTCTAATAATAATGTTTTATTATTTTGCATTTCGAACTTTTAACTTGACAAGTAGGTCTGTACCACAGTGAACGTAATAAAGAATCGTTGTTTTACAATTTGTGGTTGAAGAAGACCAATCTCACTATCGCCCATCAAACACTAAGAAGACCAAAAAAATATCACTTAATGTGTGTGTACTTGGACATTCTTAAACATTATTAATATTTAACAATATTTAACAAGAGTGCAATGCTGGAACGCAATGCTCAGCTTTAAAGATTCATAATGAAAGTTGAAAATCATTTCATCATTTACGACTGAGTGCTACCAGCTTAATTATAATGAAAACCTCGAGTTTCAAAGGCAGTAAGCAAATCTAATATTTTTTATTGTTATTTCATAACCTCCCAGTTTGATTTTATTCAACAACAGTAAATTATGACTTCATTTAATAACCAACGTTAAAACGAGCGTAAAATCTTTTTATGCGAGATAATACATTTTTCATTAAGAGTCATGTTCCACACTCAAATTTATATTTATATTTTACAAACCCCAGTTAGCCTGTAATATAGGGATGCATGTTCAGTGTTTCATTATAATTATATATTTTGCTCTAACATAAATGATATGGTATTTTTATATGTTTACTGTGGTTTTGTACAAATTAGTGGATAGAATTGAACTATAGTCTTTTACACAAATGTCTTGACAAATACAACAGTACAATGACTTAGAAAGAATCAAGGGTAACTTAAAAGTGTTTGTTTGTTGTTTCAATGTGGTGTATTAGTTATTTAACAATTTTTTAGTGTTAGTTTACGTTGAGCTATTTATATGTTTTCTGAATATTTGTTTAGTTTTTTAGATATAAACCACTTACGATTTATGTATTCGTAGATACGTAGGAAATTTGATATTTATCCTTTATCGGTATATTTACGTAAACATAGAATGTTTAAGATATGTCAAAGTGTTGCTATTTTGATAAACGAAGATGCAATCAAGGGTGGAACATTAAGCTGGTTCGAGAGCCTTCGGCATCACGACGTGCATTCGTCTCGAGCGTCTAATATCATCACGGCGTATCTGGGTAAGATGTTCAAATTAACGATCTTGATAATGCTTGTTGGCTCAGCGCTGCCAGCTCCATCAGTAATTAATTGCACCAATTTGTTCACCGCTTATAACAGACATTTGTCAAGAACTCACTCGCATCGGATGATTTTCGCACAAAGTTCATAATCGATACTTGGAATCGATTAACGGAAACTCTTTGCCATAAGTCGGTAGCGGTCGGAGCCCAAGCATTAATAATCCGTAATGGGGTTTAACCCTTAAGTGGCGTTGTGGATTAAATATTAAATTATTTCTCACGTTCTAGTTTCATGTTGTCAGAACTGATATTAAATATTTAAGAAATATCTGCAACAAATTGAATACACTTTACAGTGTCAAAGTTAACAATTCTCATCACAAGGAGCAAACCTCTTAGCCCCAGACCAATATAAACAGACATTAGTCGCTGTCACAAGTCTATTTTATAGGGAAAATAGAAGCAGCAAGTTTGCGACAACTAAGTTGCGGAGGCTGGTTACTTTAGTAATGAATAGAGACGTCAGACGTTAACCGCTACTCAACTGCAACTTGCATACTACTTTAAGTAGGGGTCCATGAAAATTACACTACTTGACCGTACGGGTCAAGTCATATTTAAGGGTCCACAAAATATTATTTTCATAATTTTTAAGTTATATATTTTTATTTATAGATTAAGCCTGTATAGGTTAACGATAATGTTTACATTATATATATATATACACTTCATGTTTTAAAAATATAGAATAAATTCTTTACATTCTAAATGTTGGAAGCAGACCATAAAATACTTTTGACAATCATAAACAAATTTCCAAGCAAATAAAAGGGTCAACAGTTATTAATCAACAAATGTGTGTGTGTACCTACAAAATAAATTGAGTTGCAACTTCACAATTTTATAATAACAACCGTAGCGTAGCAACGTATCAGCTTGAAGGAGGAAACAAATAGATTTTTATAGCAATGTATGAAGATAACAATTCACCCCGCAATGGGCCGTGTGGAATCTAAAGCGATCGTAATTTTGTCGGGCAATATTCCGCCTTTTCATATTTTCCTTTTGCCTTCCGAATGTTATGCTGAGCCCGATACACTGCCGCGATTTCGTTTGTTATTTCAAGCCCCTCGTCTCCGCGATTTAGTATATCGACACGTGAAGCGTCAGTTAAGCAAATATATAACACCACTTGAATTTTTTAGGGTTATGAGAATCTTTACGTGACAAAATTTATA
>FASU01002479.1:0-15046 GCA_001486225.1 Heliconius pardalinus sergestus | reverse complement strand
AATAAATTCTAATAAAATGTTTTACAGTTTTAATATTATCTATAGAGAGACAGTTATTGTAATTAAGAAAAAACTATGATTAACTAAACTTTTTTTACATATGCTATGTTAAGTAACTATATAAATACGAATGTAACACCATTCTCTATAGTATCCTTTTCCATAAGCGGAATTTGAACCTGCCTCTATATTCTTTGTATAAAGAACGTCAGTTGGATGCAAAGAAGTCAGACACCATAATGACTTTCGTTCAATCCATTATATTTCAATCTATTTCGGTAAAATGTTTAACTAGAGAAATCGATTGACATGACACTACTAGACAATACTGTCCTCGTTCTTGGAAATTGAATGTATCCATTAATTGAAGACAAAGCCGCTACCTTTTAGCTATCAATGGTCGTACTTGGCTTGACGCCGCGCGCCGGAGCTATCACAGCTCGAACGGAATGAATACACTAACTAAGTAAATACTCGTACAGCTATTATAATTTAACTGATTTGATAGATCTTAAAGCCTTTAAATCTCTATATATTTAATTAATTTAAACTTTGTAGCCCGTTGAAAGGAATTGAAATTCATCTTCTTATAGTCATTTTATTATATTGGAAGAGTTTTCTATACATTTAGAGTAATAACATAATTTTCACTTTTTTATAGGATTTTCGTGGTACAATTAGGGCTCCATTGAAACTTTAGTGCTTCCAAAGATCAAATGGTATTGGAATAGTTCTTTCAAAGAACACAATACAGGTCGATTTGTGCCTACGTACACGCCTTGCTAGCTCAAATGGAAACGTTCCGTCGACTCATCGTCTATGAATTGAGTTTCTTTCTATCTCCTATTTCAACAGTAGGAAATATTTGTTTTAAAAACAAGATTCTTTACTAATAGTGTTAATAATAAACGTGTAACAATTGTAATAGCCTATCAGATACTATAATATACCAATACATATAATAAGGTACAGAAAACCATGTTAAAATAACAACTTATAATATAAGTCCTGTTCGTTTAAACAACCAAGAAATTCGATAAAAATGGTATTATTTTCCTTTAAAATAGAACACGTTTTGTAGCTTTTGTTCGCGACGTGTATAAAAGTTAAGAATGCTATTGTGAAATAATACCCATACTGTTTAATATGAATTGCTTCTTTGAAGTTCAAATAACGTTTCCCGTATAAAAGTGTTTGTATCCCTTCTTAAATAAAAACATCTTTGGTAATATGGTTCAAAGATCACTCACTTTATGTTAGGGATAAATGTCACAATATGAAACAAACTTCTTATATGGTACGTTTTCCTGGTTGAAGCTTAAATAACAATTTTCTTAAGAATTTTTTTTTAGTAACAATAAAGGACTTCGATGAAAACGGCTTATTTTCCATCTTTTTTTATAGTTATACTGTATTGAATCTTTTAGATGTTTTTTTATTATTATAATATTAGGAGTCGGGTATAAAGAGTAGTAGATCGTCTCAATTGTGGTTACTGGTAGGCAAGGTAGTGCGTGTCGGTCGGTGAATTTTATTTTACAACTTTTTGAAAAAAAAAACACTTTTTCATTTTTGGCAGAATATCTTTTTTTCTAAATTGTATTAGGCTTTTATAGAGTACTTAAAATTGTGTTTTCATTTAAAGTGGTGATGACAAAAACACGATGTATATTTTTTATTGTAATTATTTCATCTTTATAAAAGTAAGTTACTACTTTTCATTTCTTATAATATGCTAGTTTGTCCTACTAATATTAGCAAGTAACTTATAATGTCAGCTATTGAATTTAAATGCTTAACTAACGTGATTAATTATGGAATAAATTAATAATACACACCGCTTATTGCTATAGAGAAAGTAAAGATAATCCTAGCGGATTCCAAAACGATATTGTGCGACAAAACAGTAGAGCTCCGAGGTGACTTCAATTTATCTTCTTTCACGTTGAAATAAGAGACGAGTCAGCATCGAACTGCGAAATAAAAGATTCGGTTCATCTTCAAACTTTTTAGTCTGATAAAAACACGTATGTATTATTTTACCATTTGCTATAGTTATTTTGTGAAAATAATTATACTTATTAAGTAGCAATTGAGAAAATAAAACTTTGTTTCATATTGGTAAATTTTTTTATTACTATTATGTTTTGTTGAGTTGATTTCTTTATTATTAATAAATATGTAAATAATTTTATTATATTTTTTCAATATTAAAGTATAAATTATAATGTTAAAAGATAGACATTCTTTTATATCTTTTTATTAGAAGTTATTTATAGATAGATATTAGCGTATAAATAAAGCTTGCGAGGCCATGATTATTTTAAATGTCGCCAGAGGGAATGTTTTTCCGTGAATTTGACAATATTTTTACGTTAAGTGCCGTCAAGCTGGCATTTGGATGAAGATTGAAAAAGTTTTATCCCCCGAAGACATAACAAGTGTTTTAAAGATTTTGTATATTTGTGAGGTACCCGGGAATAGAAAGACCGTCGTCAAATGTTGGCTTAATTCCTACTTGAGTGTGAGTGTCAAGATATCTTTTGTTTTGAATATATCTATTGTCTGAACTAATATTATAAAGCTGAAGACTTTGTTTGGTTGGAACACACTAATCTCAGGAATCTACTGGCTTGTGAAGTGGTCACTGGTAATGTCTACTGGTTCACGTTCATGTGGTTTATATTTCTATTGGATACTTCACATCTTTCAATGTAACCCACTGTACCTCAGTCAGAGTTACTTTTGACATTTAGAATGTGTCATGTGTCATATATACTTCTATGTTATTTCCATTTGTTTCTAGTCTAATATATTAAACAACAGTAACGCACATTTACAGTACCCATACGATGCACAAGCTTTGAAATTTGAAAATAATTATGCCCCAAAGCACCTTTATGAGTTTGTCGAAACGATAATGGTTTTGATGTGCGGTGCAAAATACTATTGATACTACGGTATATGATTATGACGATGACAGCCGCAAATTGGGGCTAATTTGGTATTTTAGACATTGATATTCGCGCCGATTATTCCCTACATCATTAGAGAAATTGTTTTCTAATTTCGCATATGGGGGCTTGGCGCGCAATTGGCGTCTATTCAAGAATTAATTAGATAATAAAGCAATGCGGTATTGGCTTATTATAATGTTTAGCAACCTAGCAAAAGATTTAGAAGGTTAATTGTTTTAATATTCTGTATAACGTTACGTAATCCAAATTAATTACCTAAAATTTTAAATGTGGATGGTACCCACTAACATCGGCTTTTAAAATTTTTGAGGCATATTCAACCTCATGCATAAAAACCGCTACTTTTAAAAGATATTTGGTTACTTTTAAATAAATAAATTCTTCTATCTTTTTATATCTCACACGACTGCTACTAGTGATTTTTTCCTATAAGCATTATAAATATGTATAACAATTTCACCTTTAGATTAGTGACTGTATCAGTAACTGAGATATAATGGAGAAAATATTTTTTTGTAAATATTATTGAGATTTATTTTTGAGATTCATTTGTAAAATATGCAAATGTGTTTCTAAATCAGTGTTTTTATAAAGCGTAGGCTGGCCATTACGGAACTAAGTACTTCGTGCCAATTGGAACACGTAATGCCCAATTGCCCCTGATCGCCCGCATATCGGTCGGCAGTTATATTGTTTTTTTATCCATCTCATCCATAGCCATCCGTTCCCCATTTTCCACCGAATTCTGGAGGCATTGCGTGTTTAGTGGCGGAGCTGAACGCCGCGCTTTGACCAAAGGAGATGGAAATATTACATAAATATTACATTTCCTCGAATAGTCGTTAATACCACAACCTGTCGCTTTGTGGCTCTGCACCACGACTGCCCTCATATATTATTATTATTATTATTATTGAAATAAATACTGTCGGAATGTATTAACTTTCTTTACACCTGAATAATAAATAATATTTTGTAAATACCATCACGCCTCCGTCTCGTAGGATAAAGAATAATTATATTAATGTTTTCTTTGATCTTTGTCCTTATAGAAACTTACAAAGCCTGCACACGGAAATTTCATTCCATTGTCATTTGTATTTTCCGGGTTTTGTGAGACAAAGCGCGGTGTCAGGTTTTTATTCAAATGTTGTTGACCTGGAATGGTCTTTACAGCGGCACACATACACATAAGAATCAGCTTCCTGCTGTATCCCGCACACAGCAGGGTAGGCAGAGGGTACCTAGTGTTAAGTCCGTCCGGGTTCTTCGTACCCCACTTTCCGCCGAACTCTAGAGGCGGCACTCAACCCCACGTTTTGCATGAACACCAGAGCGAAGAAATTAAAATAAAATTTTTATAAATATTTAATTTCCTCGAGTGAGGATCGTTCCCACTGATTGGTAATAGTAGTAACCTACTGTACTACTGTAGGCTTTACCTTGGATATTTAGAAGGTATGTCATAGGTACATAATTCCGAGCTATCTCCATTTGACCGTTCGGGCAAAGACGCAAGCTAAAGCTAGTATACTATATAAAACAAAATTTATATAAACATTTATTCGTATTTGATTTATAAATGTAAATAAATATCTTTATATTTATTATTAATTTCGTAGGCAAAACAATACGCACAATTGATATATGTACGTTCAGAAATACATTGTTTAAAATGCCTGGATACTTTCATATTCATTTTAATTTCCTACGTTAATTTCCTTTCTGATGATGATAATGCATTATTTTTAAAAAGAGCTTGGAATGAGAGTATTATTTTTTAAAATATATATTTTTTTAAATTATATAATTATTACCTGGGACCAGTTTTAAGAAACACTTTAAGAGCTTCGTTTTATTTTAGTCTCATAAATGTTCCTAGGCGCTATCTTCTACATGCTGCTTCGTCTGCGTGGCCGTGACCGCAGGTAATCCTATCTATGGATACATATAATCATTAAAATTGAAAAATAAAAAAGTTGTTATATAACCTAAAAAAGAATTAATAAATAAATGGACTATCTAACATAAAAGCAATTTTCCAGTACTAACCATCCAAACAAGCTTAATATAAAATACTAGAATAGATAGCGTAGATATAAGCTATAGCTATATATGATTTTTTTAAATAAAATTGTAATTAAAAAATAAAACTCAAGCACAAATACGGATACAATATTTTAAAGGGTAGGATTAAATCGCAAGGGCGTTGTGGTGTAAGTGTTATGAGTGTAAGAGGATTAAATACGAGCATATCGTTTTAGTTTCATATTTCAGTAACTACATGAATCGAAGCATTAAAAGTTTATGTGAGAATATTTCATGTTAAAACTTCGAAAGTAGTCCGTTTAACTAGAAAATTCTTTTGATCGTAAGCAGCTCGCCTGCCCATACGAATGCAAAGCATTTTTATATAAAACCTAAGCCAACACTGTGTGTGCCTGCAATGTTGAGAAGCATATATTAAATTTTTGTGTAAATTAATTTCGCCATTTACATATTTCTCATATTATTTAAAGAATGATATAAAATACAAACTGAGATAATAATTATATTGATATCAATATCAGAATTTATATGCTTAAACGTTATTAAAAATATATAACTATTAAAGTAAAGTTTAAATAAGAAATTATTGTATTGTAAAAGTAAGTTCGTTCACTAAGAGGTGTTTGAAATGTGATTTATTAGATTAGAGAAGGAATGAAGCAGCGAGACCGACAATTGTACATTTACCGGTCGCATTGTCGCATTCATTCGTCATCAATCATCAACTATATTTAGATCTGATAAATTCGTCCTGTAGAGATGCATCAAGAAAAGCTAGGCCAGTGCGATATTTTTGTAAATTATATTACAGGGAAGGTAAAGGGAATCTGGGAACCTAGTGTTAAGACACTTCCGTTTCCCAGCTTAGAAAGAATAATGTGTTCGGCTTCCTCGTTTCGAACCCACAACCTATTGTGTTTACAGTCACCCGCTTCTACACCACGACTGAGCTCAGTATAGTATAATTATTTATTTTAAATAAAATATGCACTTAAACGCTATTCCCGTATTCTTTATTGCAGCCGTTATTTAAAAATGTTGTCTTTTAGATATTGCTTCAAGCAATAAGACTTTGCTTATTTATTTTTTAAGTTTTAAATTTGATATATTTTTATTGTGTACAATAAAGATTTTTCTATTTTCTTCTATATTATTAGGAATTTGAATAATATTTATATATCTCATGTATAAGAATAAATACAATACGACATTGGGCGAAATGGGGAAAGGAGAGTGCTTAACACTAGACTCTCTCTGCCGAAATTACAGGAGGGTAGGACCTACACTCTACAGTATAAAATAAAATTATATAATTTAGTAAAATCGTAATTTTAAATAACTTAATTTCATTCCGTGAATGGAAGATATCAAATTGAAAACAAAATGGTTTCTTGTCATACAAATAGTTTATTAGCAAAGTTGTTTTCTTAAAATTACAACACTTTTTCTAACTTTCCTAAATGTTTCCATAAACTTGAGTTATTTTAGAGCTAAAGAAATTAAATAATTTTTATGACCAAAGTTTATAATAGCAAAAGTTTTGTATATTTATTTTTATGTACTTATTTTTTGTTTAAATGAAAGAAAGAAATCTATTCTTTAAACGTTAAACCTAATTAAAAATCTTCTTCTGTTTTTCGCAAAGCTTGGACTATTCTATGTTCAAATAAGGATTTTATAAAATAACACAACATTAAAACAATCTGATATCTAAACGAGTACAGCGAGTAATGAATGGGGTGTAGTACGAGGGGTGCGGGCAATCGATACGCACCCCGGTCTAATGCACCCCAGCAATGCAAGATGAACTGGGTCGATGTGTGTTTATTGAAAAATATTATATATTATATATATACAAAATAAAATAAATCAGCTTCACGTTGTATCCCGCGTGACTGGGTAGGTAGAAGAAACCTAGTGCTATGACTCCGTTCCCTATTTTCTATGTTCAAATAAGGATTTTAACTAAATTCACAACTTAATTAATATTTTACGAATTGTGGAGGCATTGGCTTTTGAGTGACGGCACATAACGCCGCGCTTCGTATCGAGTGAAGTATTGAAAATATAAATTTAATTAAATATGTCATTTCGTCGGGTGGTTCGAACCTACTCAACGAAGTTCTGCCACTCAAATTTGAAAACCTCGAAAAAATCTGTGGAAAGTGGAGAAAAGAGTGTCTTAACATTAGGCTATCAACCTTGCTGTATGCAGGATAAAGCGTGAAGATGAGTTGATATAATTTTAATTTGATTTAATAATATAAATTTATATCCGTATTACACGTACTTATATATTAGGTATGTAAAATAACGCTAAGGTTAAACTATGGTAATTTGTATAAAGTAAAAAATTTAAGGAATAACTTTAAAAGGGTATTTAAAATGATTTCCTTAGTCCTTTAAAATATTTTCAAAGCTTTGAATACAAAATAAGCTGGTATTGCATTTGAGACGTTCAAACCAGATCTTGTCACAGACGGCCCGATTTTTGTAAAAATGTTTATATTTTGTAAATTCCTCTTTACATCGCTTTCTTTGCGTTATGGATAAAAGGAGCATTAAAAGCAATATGTTTTTACTAGTTTCAGAATTTATTATATCACTATATTGAAATATTTTCTAATATTCCTGTACACATATGCTTACATATACACTATACTTACAAATTTAGCACGTAAGCGGAGAAGTATATACTCATGAAAACATAAAGTGCGTCAATTTAATCTCGATTAGTTTGTGTAAATTTACATTTTATAAAAACATGAATTTTTGGTCATAATTCCCACCGCATGGATAAAATGTTTCCAAAGGAAAATATGAAATACTTTCATCCCTTAATAACAATTTAATAAAAGTCATTCAGTCATTTCAATATAAAGAGATTGCTTGTTATGTTGATTTGTGTCTCCATCTTTATATGAAAATAAAGTTTTATTAAAATTATAAAATGTTCATTTCCTCGATCTTGGTGGAATCTGGTGTCGAGTTAAAGAGCGGCGTTGAGTTGCGTCACTCAACACGCAATGTCTCCAGAATTCGGCAGAAAATGGGTAACGGAGTGTCTTAACACTAGGTTCCCTTTGCCTACTGTGTGCGGGATACAGCGTGAAGCTGATTTTTTTTATTTCATATGTAGTAACTTTATATAAAATATGTAAAATTGGAAAAACGTATAAACTAACTTGCATTTCATCAATCAATATTTTCATTATGTAAATATACCTTCAGTCGTAGGTCCTCACAGTGTGCAATATTGCGAAGCATTCGCCCTTGTTTGCTCTGTGTAGTGGGCGAACTTATAGTTATAGGCGACAAAGACAACGCTTTGAAACTCAAACGCTGCTGTGCAAGGTACCATATTATATAATTAGATATTATATAATAATTAGTGCTAATTTAATATCATAACCTATTTTCGCGACTTTTATTAATTACATACGGAGTGGATTCAAATCCTGTAATAATATGTTTTTCATGGTAATCGTATTTACCTGCTCGTTTTTTATTTATTTGAATAACTTAAAATATTAAAAACTTATTTATAAAAATCGATAAATTGTAAAATTTACATTAGGAAAAAAATAATTACATTATGAGCAATAATTTAATACATGTACATTTGTATTTTAGATAGCAGTTATGGATGCTTTTAAATTGTTCTCCTAAATTTCTAGACCTATTTCCGTTCGCAAAATTGCACTTTTATCAACAGATATCGAGAGATGGAGATTTTTTCTTTATATCCCTATTGAATAGAGCTATCGAGCAATGTGAATGTTTAGATGTTATAAATTCAAAGCACCTGGAGGCAGGCGACCCGCGTCAACGAACGAAAATTTCCTAAACAAACAAGACTACCTGTACGTGAAATATTTTGTGAAGCAAACAAACTCAATTACGTATGCGATATGTACTCGTATATAGGTATGCTGTGGACAATATTTAACGAAAATTGTATTTTCATGAGACATTATTATTAGTTTTTACCGACAGATAACTATTTTTTTTGTTTCACAAACTTTTTCCCGACTGCTAAGGAAGGGTTATGTTTTTCGCACGTATCTTGTATATAAATATGTATGTATGCAATATTCTTTACTACCTCATATCTCCAGAACCACACATAATTGAGGTATAATTAAATTCATTTTAGCAGCCCAAGTGTTCTTAGATAGGTGACGTTAAAAAAATAATCATGGTGGCTGTGGGACGCCATTGGACTTAGTGAAAAAAAAATTGGTTTTGAACCTAATAAACTATAGGACTTGGTTATTTTCTTTTTAGTTTTATGCAGTCGAGGTTTTTGTTTTTTTATAATTTTTTTATTAAAATCATTTATTGCGTAGTGACTTTGAAAAATATAATGGAGCGGAAGATTGACAAAAATATAACATAAACTATATCTATATGTAATTATATAGAGTGTATCCTTATATCTAGTAAACTATTCCATACAAAGCAAATAAGTTACTATGAAATTGAACATAACAATGCACTCAAAGCACCAAACCGGTAGTTGAATACTGGTACTCGTATGTTCGAGTGTATACTTTAGTTGTACTAGAAGTAAAACGTTACATAAAGGGAATTGTCCACGCCTTTATCTCATACCTGTCTGGACAAGGCTCGTTCTGGTCTGATAAACCCATTGAATTCTAACTTGCTGTGGTGTCATGTTGCTGATAAACTGCATTTGAGAGTTTGCCGGCCGCTTTACGTGATTGGTAAATGTCTTAAGTATGGTGAAAAATAAATTTAGTAAATAGCTTAAAATTGTCATGTTTTAAAAAAAATCTATATTGTTGTTATACTAATGAATGATAAAATAGAATTTCCAAAAAAAAATAGATATCATTGTTACTTTAATTTTTAGATAACCAAAAATATTTTAATAAATATACCAATTACTTGTATTGTATAAATAAATGCCTTCAGAATTCCGCAGAATGTGTCACGGAGAGTCTTAACACTATTCCCGATACCTACCCTACTGCGTTCAGGATACAGCGTGAAGCTGATTTATTGTGATATGAACATAAGTATGAACTTACATGCAATTAAAAATATTTATTTTATTAAAAAAATATATATTTATTTTAATTAGATTTTAAATAACATAACTAAACATATGTACCTCTCACATACTGTAAGTACTTATTACTTACAGTATGTTAACATATGTTTACTATAATTCAAAAATCTATGCCTTCTTATCAAACCAGTGATGCAATCTATAGATGAAACGATAAATCAATCATAAAATCTTAAGTTTTCGATATTGTTATCTGTTAGTATGTCGTTCGCTTCATCGAATGAAGTCATAAACCATGCGTGTCCGTAAAATATCTCAATTACACCAAGATCTCGTCAATATTATTTTTAAAGTGGCTAACATTGTTAATTTAAAGAACATTAGTTATTTAATAGAATTTGGAACTGTTGAAATTGATTGTTTTCTCAGTGGCTTACATAAAGTGAATATTAAAGGAGAAAGGGACGGCGTTTCAGTCAAAATAGGAGTTATAGTAAAATGGCATTCTAATCCCGTGGACCGTATGTGCTTTAGAGCGGCTTACCAAAGAGAATATGTGTTTTACCAATACATCGTACCCAAGATGTTACAGCTTCAGAGGAACTGTAAAGTGATAGAAGGACTCAGGCTTAAATTTCCCAACTGTCTACTGGCTAGCATGGAGCATGATAAAGAAACTATTGTTGTGAACTTGTTGACAGAATACAGATTATTAAATAGATTTCAAGAAATAGATTTCATTCAGTCATCTTTAGTTATTAAAAATTTAGCAAAATTACACGGTCTATCATTTGCCTTAGAAAATATATACCCGGAAGAATTTAAAATTATACAAAATCTTTGTGGGAGAGATGTACAATACTCGGATGAACTAAATATACCTAAATCTTTATATCATTACTTCAAACAGTCTGTAAATGTAGTTGCAAATGCAGATATTAGGAGGAAACTAGAAGCTATATTACCTTATATATCGACGTTATTAAGTAAATGTTCTGCACCAGTTCCAAATTACAGTACCATTTGTCATGGTGATTGTTGGAGTAATAATATTCTTTTTAAATATAAGGTGAGAAATGTGGTATGATATTTAACTATTTATTATAATTAAGAATAAATATTCTTTGCATATATATTAATTAAAATAGTAATAATAAAAAAGGGAAAACAATAATTGATAACTAAAAATTTTCGTCCTACTATAAAAAGAGGTAACTTGAGAAATAAAAACATATGTGAATTGATAAAAGTAAACAGAGATGTTATTAAAAAATAATATTGAAACATCAGGCTGTCCATTTATAGCAAAACTTCAATAGCCAGTCTATTTCTACAGTAAACATTGATATTGTTGTTTCCAGGGAAAAATACCATTTGACGTGTTGTTCGTGGATTTTCAATTAGTGCGATATGCATCACCGGTAACTGATCTATCCTATTTCTTCTTCATGTCTACTGATGAAGAATTTCTTAATAAAAATTATCAGAAACTTATAAATATTTATTATGGAACCTTATCTGGAGTGCTAAGGCAGTGTAATTTAGATATAGATCGGATATATCCTAGAATTGTTTTTGAGAAACATTTGAACGAGTATTCTATACTAGGATTATTAGAAGCGTTGATATCAATGAAGATTATTACTGCAGAATCAGATGAAGCCTTAAAAATGACTGAAATTAAATATCAACCGTTGGAAGAGACTTTCCCATATGAATCACAAAACCATGCCCTATTTGTTGAAAGGGTTAATGGTGCTGTTAACTATTTTTTTGATAGAGAATATTCCTTGGATTCCTTATTAAATATTTAAGTTAAATAGTTTTTTTTATTGTTTATAAATATGCATTTCTAGCGACCCACTCTTCGTCTCTTCGTGCGTCTTTACTCGCTTAAAATTATTATTGTTGCCAATTCAAAATCTTTACATAAATTGTAGCCTGTGTTATTTTTTTTGCACAATCCACCTAATTTTTGGTATCAAATGAAAGGGATTAGTTTATATGAAATATATAATGCACAATGATAATATATCTAAAAATATATTTTTTAATATACATATATATATTTTACATATTATCTTACATTAATAACTTGTCAATTTTTATTTATAACTATAGAAAATGTTTGTATAATTGAAATTATTTTTATAGAGATTTAGAATTAAAATTAAAATAAAGATATAATTTTATTGAAAATAATTACTTCTAGACCAAATGTAAAAAATAAAAACTATAAAATATTTTTTTTATTTTTACAAATGTAAGATTTTCCGTAGATTACATGATAATTATAATCACATTCATTAATTAAATTTGGAAAGCGGTATTACATTAACTTTACAATTAAAATGAAGCCTGTTGAGTTCTCTTATATAACGTAACTGAACATCATTATTTCGCTTTAATTATCAAAATAAGCTTTTGAGTTCACGTTGTTTTAAGCTCAGTGACGTATGTATAATATTAATTACCTACTACGCCCTGTGAATATTAAATTATTAATATTTTAATACATAAAAAGAGTCAATTTCAGCTTTTTATATACAAAATTCGATATAATCGATTGTTTTAATTTCAAATTCAATCGTAATAATTATTTTATGCCATATAAAAATAAAAGTAAAAATAACATAAAAGCTTATAAATTATATGTAAGTATTGGGTTGTGAAATCCCAAAAAAGAAACCTTTCGTTGTAGCGTATCGTTAATGATAATAGATTAAATAATCTAATCCTACTAACGGTAGGCATTTGACCTGGGAGCCTAGTGTTAAGAAACTCCATTCCCATTAAGACCATTTTATGTTGAACGGCGAAACTCAACGCCGCGCTTTGCCTTGGCAACAGAGCGAAGAAAAATATTTATATTTTTCAATATAATTATTATTTCAAATTTTGTTTCATTTATTGGTAGTTTATATTTTATAAGTCGACGGTACGATTTTAATGGAAAGAGTTCATTGCGCTTTGTTAGCTGGTTGGCATGTTCATGTGCCCATAAATAGTGAGTTTTCCCGAACCCATGTCAATACCGACATGTGGGTTCGCTCGCGGCCACGATATCACTCAGGTAAATAAAAGCTAGCTGCGAATATAAGTGTGTAATACAATCATCCTACAGAACGGAGAAAAAATAATAATTGAAAAGTGATGGATTTCATTGTATCGCGCTCTTTTATTTATCTTATTTTGTTTTCTGGGTACCACAGTTGTTGATGTTTTCCGTAACTTTTCTTTGTTAGCAGCTGATTTTTGAGCCTTTTAAACCTCGAGCTTTCTTACTAATTAGAAATGTTCTTTGGAGCTTTCAATTCCATTTTCTTGAGCATTACCTACTTGTTTTCTTGTCGTCTTTTCTGCCTTAGAGGAAATTTGTTTTTTTTTCTTTATTTATAGGAATATTATTGTATACAATTGATTTGCAATAGTTACAGCTAAAGAAAAAGAAATTAAATATTAACAATGAACCACCAACATAGTTGCTTATTTCATTAGTGTTACGAAAAATTCTAAAACAATCTTATAGTAGTTGCCTAAAGAGAGCTTTAATCAGCCATCTTCTATTTGTGTTTGTCATTTTGTCATTACTTTATATTATTTTATCTGAATATGTCTTTCTATCCCTCGATTGTATAAATGTGTACTTATAAAAAATATAAAGTAATTTTAAAATATTAATATTAATTTTAGTGTTATTAGAAAGAAATTTTACACAAATTCGAAATTTCATAGTCTTTTTTTGTTATATGTGACACAGATAATTAATAGGATTAATAAAGAAATAAAAAACAAGTTTACGAAACAAGTCTAAGAAATAAAAAATATTAAATTTAAAATATTAAATAGATAAATATCAATGAACTATATTGTCAGTATTAGTTTCTATGACCACTTCCACGTCTTATAAAGCGTGAAATTAAATGAGTGGCAAATCCTCTTTGTACAAAGTGATAGGCTGTTTAACTTCTAATGCTAAGTCCTCACTTCGTTTAAGTCGAGAACTTGCTAATACCCCGCTGTATAATTAACTTTTAAGGTTTTAAGTGTCCTGTTTACATAAACGTTACAATAATACAGATTAAAATAATTAAAATATACAGACGGCAATGTTTAAAACATTATGTATGTTAATTAAATTTACGTGAACAATGTTTTTATCAGTTATATTTTAAGAGAACAACGTATTTGAATACATATCTTAATTTGGGATTCGTTATAGTATGACATCCTATTAATATTATAAGTATAAAAAATTGTAAGGATGGATGTCTATTTCACTTTCATGCAAAAATTACTGAACGGATTTGGATGAAACTATACACTAATGTTGTTTTTATACCAGAATAGCACAAAGGCTATAAATTATGTAAAGATTTAATAATTTTGCTAAAATATAATACGCGGCCACGTTTTGGTAGCTAGTATTGTGTAAATAAAATCTGAATAATATTAAATCATAGTGTAACATTTTCCTAATATCATTTCCATTTTGTGGAGAAATACTCTGGACTTGGCCAAGGTCCACTCTCAGCCTTCGAATGTAGCGCCTTTGACGATGATGATGACGATGATTACATTTTGTAAAGGTGATGAGCTCAAGTAAGAATAATCAATAAAGCCCTTCGGTACCAGGAGCTGTGATGTACAGCTCTACCTACTCTACTCTAGGACTAAAGGATATTACGAATTCTAAGTTAAATTTCTTACATAAAATTTATTATTTTATAAAATAAAAACAATTTACAGGCGAGTCAGGGAATAAATTAATATAAATAAAAAATAATATCGAAGAAGCTCAATGAAATGGAAAAAAATAAGGGTGACTTGTAAATATCGATAAAGAAAACCTCGAATTTATTCAATGAATATCGAGCTATGTAATAAGAAACAATATGTCAACCCTTTCACGGAAAGAATTACACAGTTACCCATTACCGGCACATACCGAGTACCGAGTACCGACTCAGAGAGGGTTAAGCGC
>FASU01002447.1:24513-35404 GCA_001486225.1 Heliconius pardalinus sergestus | reverse complement strand
TTGCCGGTCAACAATGTGTTAACACTAGTCTGCATGAAGCTAAAAAAAAATACATACATATAAGTTATGGCATAATGGAACAGCGTCCGACTGTAGATACGATTATTGTGGACTAATTCACAATTAGGACAATGATTTTTTTTTCCACTCTGGTCGGAGTCCAAGTGAGTGGAACAACCACTTGGCATGCAGTCTTGAATTCTGGCACAAAGTGGAGAATGTATATGTCTACAACACTAACACTAGGTTCCCTATTCCTACCCTGCTATATTCGGGATATGACAGGTGTTAAGACAGTCCGCTTCGCACTTTCAATCTTTTTAAGGTTAGAGCGGTGGAATTCAACGTCTCAAAAAGACGAAGAAATAAAAATATTAAATATTTGCTACTCAACACTCCATGGTTCTAGAATTCAATTAATATTTTGTGTTTACTTTAAGTTTTTTTTTTCACTTTTAAGTGAATGTTAATCACAAAAATATTAAAAATATTTAACAAAGTAAAAATATTAAAAATTGTTCTGTTTCAGTGACTATTGGTTCAGGAGATGTAGTGGGTTGCCTTCCTGGGATGACAATGAAGTGGGAAAGAAGGGACCTCAGTCTTGTATAGGGCCACAGTTCTCCCTGTCCATAGATTTATTGCAGGACTTGTGTAACATATGTCCTAAATTACACACTTTGGCCCTGGAGTTTTGTAATATTGATTGTAGGATGGTGAGTTTTTTTTTGTTTGTTTTGTGTATCTATATGTATTGGAAAAAAACATTATGAGAGAATGAGGGTACACATTTCAGTAAATTGTTACCCTACCATCATTACATATAATTATGTATATTAATTTTTATTTCTTAATAAAAATAAATATAATAAAAATTTAATTGAGGAATTTCTTAATATGTGTAAATCATAACACAGTAACTATGGGTTCGAATACTATTTATACTAAGGGAAAAAATTGTATATATAACTTGTTAATACCTTCTTTGATAAAAGACGTTTTTTTTTAACAATTGTTATAATTTTTTTAAATTTCTTAATTTCAGACGAGTCTTGATCAATTTCCTAAAAGTTTAAAGAAATTGTCTTTGCGAGGTTCAAAATGTTACAACATGGTCATGGATAAGACCTTCTTGTTTAGGATTAATTCTTATTTACCAGATTTAGAGGTATGTATAAGTGAAGTAGGACTAATAGGAAATGTATAATGATAACTAATAGGAAATGTATAATGTAAAGGACTGTGGGTTCGAAATCTATTTGGAGGTATGAATTATTTATGTCTGGTGAGCAAAAAAAGGCAGAAAAAGGTGAGTGTTGAGCTCCACTTAACAAGTAATGTCTTGACTTAGGGAATTTCTGAACACTAGGTTCCTTCTGCTTATCCTGCTATATGGGGCTATATATGCCCTGCTATATATGTCTATCCTTACATGAAATGAAATATTTTTTTAATTATTTTCTTTTAGAGCTTAGACGTTTCGGAATGTGAATGGATGGATCCCGCTACCCTCTTACCACTCAGCAAGCTGGCGTCGCTACACGAACTGTCCGCCCAAAAATGCGTTAAAATGACTGAATTCGTTGCATATGCGTCTTTAACGGCGCGGTACGGCTTCAAATCCTTGAAGGTAAGTTTTCTAAAATTATTTTTGTTTTTTTTTATTAAATAGGTGATTGTTGTCTTCGATTTGTGGGGAAACGATGTTTGTATTTACTTTTTTTTTTCTATTTTTGTTTCTGCAGTCTGCTTATAAAAAATAAGTTATTGATATCTTTACAATAGATGATAATTGGAGAAAAGATACGGCATATCTTACATGTTGTCATTAGGTGCTTTTCTAACTAAATAAAAAAAAATGTTATTATTAAAAAACACTTTTAAAGTACTGAACTAAAACTAACTGGATATTCCAAATACTTTGAAATTTACAATCATCGCGTTTATTGTTTATATTTATGTTTTAAATTATATTTATTTATTTAATTAGCTTAAATTACAGTAATTTTAACCAAAATGAAGTTATAATTTTTTTAACTAAGTCTTCCTAATAAATATAAATAAGTATTTATTTAAGCAATAATAAAAAATAAACAAAGGGATACTTTTCAAGTGAATATGTTAAGAATATGACTGGTTGTCTGGCTTTCAAGTTGGTTGTAAAAGGCCGATTTAGTCGACGTCTCGGCTAAGTTTCGGGGATTTCCCGGATTTGATTATAGATTGTTAAGATAATAGAGATCAATTACAATTTAATCACGTCGAATGGAAAACTTTATTTATCGACTTATTTTAGGAATTGGGGAAAAAATCTCGTTAAGTCAGGTTTAAAGCCAAATGGTAATTTCTCGTGGTGGCTTCAATGTCATCAGAGGTCAGTTTAAGTCAAATCAAAAACAAAAGATATCTATCAACAACCTAGGTTTTCACCACTCAATTCTCAATACCTTGAGAATTCGATGGAAAGTGGGTAACAAAAGTGTCTTAATACAAATGGAGAGTCTCAACACTAGGTTATCTCTGCCTACACTGGCATGTGCGGGATAAAGCGTGAAGCTAAAAAAACAATAGATGTTAATATGAATGAATATAGATAGATAGATGTTAGCTTGAATTTCCATATATATTTTTCCTTTTTCTTAAAGTCTTTAGATCTTAGAGGATCACCAGTAGGTGATTCAGAAGTTTCAGCGTTAGGATGGTTGCCAAGTTTGGAAAAGCTTTGGTTGTCAGCGAGTAAAAACATGGTGGCCAAGAGTGATCAAGGCCACGCCCATTTTCTGGATGACCCGGACACAAATCACGTGCAATTGCATGAGTGGGAGATTAAAGTGAGTTTTTTTTTAAATTTTTTGGAATAATTTTAGGGTTTCCTATCTCAAAATAAAGTAATGGAATAGTTAAAGGATCACTTTGCCTGTCGAATCCAATCATAGTTTTGTTATTACACTCCTTTCTCCACGAACCACATTTTTGCATGGGTTCAATTATAAGGTCTTACATTTTAGACATTTCTGCATAGTATGTTGTTATGTTATAATCATATGGAATGATTGTAAATAGATAAGTAATAAAGAAAGTGATTTGACCTTAGACCTTGGTGACAAATAACATTTCGCATTTAATTTTATTATTAAAAAGTACTTTTATAAAAAAAACTAAATGTAAACAATTATTCCAATTTCAATGTCAATGTATTCAATGTCAATGTATTTTTTGTTTTAGGAACAAAGTTTCTATAGAGAAAAACCAGAAAATATTTATTATTATTATGACGACGAGGATATGGAGATAAAAGAGAAAGATAGTTCAAAACGAAAATCTGAGCCTGAACAAGAAAATGATGGAGAAAGTACCAAAAAACGACAAAAGCTAGGTCAAGAGGCAGCAGTTAATGAAAGTAATGATAAAGAAACTAATAATAATAAAACGGATGACACGCACAATGAAGATAATGATAAGTTTGAACGTCCATCCACATCGAAAAGTGAAGTTAATAAAGAAGACAAAACTGAAGAAAAAACTTTGGATACAGATAATATGAATAAAGAAACTGGCGAGAGCTCTAGTTCTTCAAAAGGAAATGAAGATGGCCCTTCAGAAGAAAATGATAAAAATGGCCGCCATACTTTGGATAACGTAAAAGAAAGGAGTGTAGTGGACTGTATCAAAATTGACGGTCTTTTGAACTGTGGTGATATACTTAGGTGTGATGATCACGGAGAAGTGATAGTGTTTGCGAGTAGAAAACGTACAAGAGTGCAATCATCCGCACAAAATGGCGGACATGTTCGTTTCAGACGCGGTGAAAGACCAGTAGTCGTTAATGCAAGCGAGAGTGATAATGTTAGTGATAACAGTGATAAAAAATTGAATCTAAAACATTCGCATGAAGTAAATGAAGGTGCGTCCACGTCACGTCAGGAACGTACTGAAAATGATACTAGTGAAGCGAAGCAGAAACCGGAAATCAATCAAATCCAAAACCGTAACCAGCAAAACCAAAACGAGCGTGTCAATGAACCAATAGACTATAGGATCGAGCCCCGCCACCATGTGTTATACGTGAACGTGGGACCCCAAGTCAATACGTACAGGTTCCCTCGCGAATTTTCAACCCCGGAATACCCCGGAATAAGGGGTTTAAACATGCAGAGACGCCATATTGAGGCAAGTTCTCTAGTAACGGACTTCGCCATAAGAAGATTTGGAAGAGCTGATGGTGCAGATGTTAATATAATACACATTGGACCTAATGGTCCAGTGGTTTTCGGCCAAGATCTGGCTTCAAGACCTGATAGATCCAATCTGAGATTCCTTTCTGTCAACGGGTATAGGAATATAACGGATCGAAGTCTAGTCCATCTGGCAACGGCCGCACCTAATCTAACGGAAATCGATTTTTCGGATACAAACGTAACAGAATCGGGCGCTGAGAGTTTTAGAGGCTTACGACCGGATTGTAAACTTGTTTATACAAAGTTTACGGAAAGTGAAGATTAGGTTATTGTTGGCGGAAAAAAAAATGTATTATGTAAATGATGTATTTACGGAGGGTAAGATTTTCTTGTTTCAGAGAAATGGAATGTAAATGTGGGTAAGTTTTCAGAAAAAAAACTGATATAGCTTATATACTAATTTGGATAAATTTACCGAAAGTAAAGAGTAGGATTTATTTACGGAAATAAAACGATAGTAAGGTGGTTGTGTTGAGTTTGGTCACTAAATATAATGTCTCTAAGAAAAGAAAACAGTGTGACAAAATTATTCCATAATTTGTATGTATACATACAAACGATAGATAGAAATACATTTAAGATTTTTTAAAAATTTCTTTTAAATTAATGTTTAAATGAAAATTATTATGTAATTCTATGTAATTAAATAATATCTATTATTGAAAATCCCGTTTTTAAATCAGTTTGATAATTAATATAAAAGTATTTCTTAATATAAAAAAAAGAAAGTATCCTAATATGGGTGTAGGTTTGATTCTCACTTGGGGTATTTAAACGGTTTTGTTGTTTATTTCAATTATTTTTCCTGAATGGCCTGAAATGTAAATGGTTATTTTTATTATTATTTTTATTAAATTAGCATGTAATTAGAGGATTCATTTTTTTATTAAGACTAAGGTATTTAAACAAACAGCTGTTACTGTTTCTAGAATCTAGTTTCGTTGAGAAAAAAAAAACAATTTGGGCAGATTCCATAAAGAAATGTCTAACTTATTAATAGATCTCATATTATTATTGTTTCCCTTTCCCTGAGGATCTCCGGTTCCAGTGAACCCGATATTATTATTATTTTACGGGTTTTGCGATTCGATGCGTACTCTTATCGATTTGGCGATATTATATAGATTTTAACATATTCCGAATAATTGATTCTAGTCGATTTCCTAGATACGAATATTCGGATTATTGTTATTTGCTATTAAGTACATTTATATATAGGAAATAGTATAGAATGAAGTTATAAGATAAAAACTTTATTAATTTTCTTAGTGATATAAGTTATTTCTATAATGGTACCAGTAAGACATGACGTCATTTTATTTTTTAAAAGTTATAAAACATTGCATATTGCATGTTTGAAATTTAAAATTCTTTTTTATTTATGAAATTTAAAATGGAAACTTTCTATGTTTAGACATTACAAGAAGTTATAATATGTTTGTTTTGTTTATTTTGGTTTTTAAGGATGTCAAAAAAAAATAAAGTGACGTTTCTTATGTTTTTTTTGCTGGCTTAATGATAAAAAAAATTGTTTTTTATAAATAAATGTAGTTTTACAAAATTTTGTATTCGTGGGTTCATTGATACTATCTTTGCATTCAGTTACGAGCTGTGTATTGCGCCGTTACGTACGCGTAATATCTAAAACTGTCGGAGAAGAACAGTGTCTTTACACTAGGGTCCCTCTCTCTAATCCTATTAAAACACTTTCTTATAATGTTTAAGTATAATTACATTAATTACTTATTGTTTAAAAATTATTTTCCATCAATTAATGGTTGGAATCTTTTTGTATTGAGCCATAGAAACAATTAATTAAAAAAAAACAGTAAACTAGTAATATTTTATTTAGATAAGATTTTGAGGCCGTCGGTAACTGTGATAGTTGTGAGTTCGATTCCCATTCAGAGGAATAATTACACTATCAGTTTTTTCTCTATCATTAATTTATTGAGTTAGTACTTTTAATGAGTTCTTTTGGTGTTTTGATTAATCAAAGTTTAATGTTTAATAATTATAATAAAAGTGAACAATCTCATATTTTGTTTTATTTTTTTTAAGTATTCATTGCTATTGAGACCGAGGGATACAGTTAAGAGGTCTATTTAAATATGCAAAGTTGTCGTGGTTATGAGTTCGATTCCACTCGAGACACTTAGAATGTATCATACATAACTGTTAAGTATTCTAGAAAACTAGTGCCATATAAAAACTACATTAACAAAAGCGTGAAATAAAAAATAAAAAAAATAATCTAAAAATTCGAACTGGTTGCCTTCAAAGAACTATAAGCAACTTGAATATATAAGAAGCATAACAGCTATTCAATAATAAACGGTACTTAAATGCAATTGTATCTAAGAATGTGTGAAATCAATTAATAATGCTTTGTGGCCTTTTTGCGTTTTATTTTTCTTTTGTTGTTATTTTCACGCTCTATCCCACATATCGCGAAGTAGGCAGAAGGAACCTGGGAACCTAGCGTTAAGAAATTCCGTTTCCGAACATTTTTTTAAATTTCCATATGCAATTGATATTATAAAACTGAGGAGTTTGTTTGATCGAACACCCTAATCAGGAATAGAGCCCATTTATCGATAAAAACAATTGGCAAAATAAAACATGCAACCCACTGTACCCACCAGGGCCGGCCAGGAGCTAGAGCCTGGCTGGATTCGTCGGAGAGTGGGGAACGAAGTGTCTTGACACAAGTTCCCTCTGCCTACCCTTCTTTATGATATGTGTGAAATTTAAAAAAAAAACAACATAGGTTATATATAGTTACATTATTACGGTTTTGGCTATCTAGGTCATGATTATCGTGTGTTTACTAACAATGAAATGCCGTTAACTCAAAGAAAGGCTCTAATTTGCAGCTTCAAACTTGTTCTGTATACATGCATAGCCTTTTTATATTTTTGTTTATGTGGATGAGGATTGCTACTGGTTCTGATTTCTTCCTTCCCCAGAATATGTCAATCACGATAGCTTTCACGGTCTAACATATTTTTATTTTTACCTTATTCTTTATACCGGAAACTATTTTGTTATACCGTATATTTTACTTTTTATTACGATATGGTATATTTAGTTGTAGGTCGTTGGTCACTAGTTCAATTCCCTCAATTTCTTATAAAGACAAATCTAACTAACTTTCTTATAAGGAATGCGTAGAACGGAGTGTCTTAGCACTGAATTCTCTCTGCCTACCTACTGCTATACGCTGAAAACACGAATATAGATGAAATTTCAATAATTAGAAAATAATATAAGAAAATGTATAAAAAATTTAACATATTCCGACTCGAACCCGCGCCTATCGTTCACTGTCGCACGGCCGTATTAATTCTCTCAGGTGGGAATAGAACCCATAACATTCACGTATATGTACCTCCGTGAATGTTACGTTACCACTAAGTTAAATAAAAATATTTTTAAATGTTTAAAATAACTAAAATAGCAGGACCTCCAATATTAACCGCAAAGCAGTTTGAATATCACATCTTTACTTTCACAAATTACTGTCTCTCAATATAGCGCGGTTTGCGCGGTGCATAACTGTTTTAACCGACTGTTGCAAAAGAAGACGAAGTGTTTATTATTTCTGACGAAGCACCTGCTGTTGAGTACCGCCAGGACGCTAGAGTTAAAGAGGTAATTTGTAGACTTTCTAACACTATTACAATTTATAGTTCTGGTGATGAGATAAAGGGCGTCGTGGAGTCTCGAAAATTTGGCGGAAAGTAGAAAAAGGAGTGTCTTATTACTAGGTTATTTTTGCCTATCCTGATATATGCGGGATGCAGTTAAAGAAAGCAAGAAGAAGAATATAATTCAACTTGCTTTTGGGTCTATATTATGGATGTAAACATGATAAAACAATAAAAACATCATTATATAAAAACAGTATTTGTTATTAACAGACTTCTGAAAAGGAGGAGGTTTTCAATTCGACTGTAATTTTTTTATTGAAATATTATTATATTTTTTTTATTACGTCTCAGTTTTTTTAGTTTCACACTATAAGTATATGACATATAGAAACCTAGTGTTAAGACTGTCCCGTAAAGCGGCGGAACTTAACACCGCGCACCAAAGTAATATTGAACACACTACCATCGCCAATACACAAATTACAATATCGTTTTGGTTATAAAATAAAAATCTAGTCCAAGTTATGTTGGCTATGGACATAACTGTAGAAGGAATTTTGTTCAGTTGACATCAAACTGTGAATGAGAATGGACGTTTTTTTTCTCTAAAACAAACAAATAAGAAAAATATATACAAATATATATTATTAGTTTTTAGTGTTTTTTTAAAATTGTGATGTGATTTAGTGAAAATTTTGGTAAGTGATTGAATTTACAGTTATTTAAATGATCAGTAGCTCTCAACCTATTTTTAATATATCCCCAAATAATTATTTAAATAAAAAAATATATTTTCTACGTAATATTTTAAAAATATCTACATTTAATCTGGTTATAGATTTATTTTCACAATATATTCCTGGTAAATAAACAAATGTGACTAAATATTTTAAAGTGTATATTAAAATGTGATGATAAGTGAAATTCGAAACGCTTTTTTGTTTTCACATAGTTTTTTGTATATTTTTCTTACAAATATCAAAGTGCTTATAGGTTTGAATACGTAATTATTGCCATATTTAATTCTTTATTTAACTATACGCTGTATCCGCATATAGCAAGGTAAACGGAGGGAACTTTGTTAAAGCACCCTGTTCCCCAATTCCTTCCCTTGAGCGGAAACCGAACACATAACTTTATGCAGAATTACTTTTTGTGTTAAGAATTTTCAATAAAACATTTGTGTTACGTAAATAAATAGCACATTTAGCGACTTTAACTTAAATGTAATTATTGTAAATAAGTACAACGCACGTTTAACTATTAAATGAATAACTTTAATAAAATGATTAACACAATTTTTTTTTAATTATCCTTAATTAGTAATATACAAGAGCATTAGATTATAGCTTTTTCTATCTGTTTCTTATTAAGCTTATTTCTGAAGTCTTCGTGGCACTGTAGACCATAATCTGACTGTAAACGCGACAGTTGTGGGTACGATCTCGACTCTTGAGAACGAAAGTTTGGGACAAAATATCTTTATAATTGGTTGCCACTACCTATCCTGCTCTTTGCGGGATGCAGCGTGAAGCTAATTAAATATACATTTTTAAATGGTTTATTTTATAGTTAAAATTGCGATGTATGTATACAAAGTTATGTTTATGCATGGCGATGTTGCAGAAATCCTGTTTTATGCCTCTCTCCAGATGTAGTTCGTTATAGTTTCCGCAATTACGCTGCTGTTTTATTTTAATATGAACTTTAAAGATTTTTGTTAAATTAATGTATATATATATATATATTATACTCTTATGTTACTCCAGCGGCGTATAAGACGGTAAAAAAACTTATAAACATTCTAAATATATAAATGAAATGGAAGAAAAAATTAAAATTCCGCCACTCGACAAGCAATGTCTCAAGAATTTGGTGGAAAGTGGGGAACGGATGAGTCTTAATAAGAAACGTAGTGTCTTAAAACTAGGTTTCTAGATCTAAATATCCACTGCTTGATAAAAAAAGATTAAAGCTACTTTTGAATTTGAACCAACAGTTATTAATATAACATGTAATTTTAATACTACGATTAAAAGCGATACACTTTATCAATCCAGAACGTGGAAACAAAAACTATGTTGATATATTTAGAATTTATTTCATTGTTACGTTAATAATAGTCATTACGTGGTGAATGTAAGTTCGATTCTCACTAGAGTAATGTTTATATTAAAAATCGCTCGGCAGTCTTGTTAAAATACCTCGGATTATTGCCATATAAATAGCAAAGTAAATTGCAAGAGTGACTTAACACAAGGTTCCCTCTGCCTACCCTGCTAAAACAAAAACAAATTAATCCACCAAAATTATAAGACTTTTACTATATATTAATCAATTTAAAACGTATGTGAATGATATATTCACATACATTTACCAACTGTTGTTATACATAAATTTACATAATAATATGATTGTTTTGTATTGTCATTTAAAATGGACACAATTTGAAATATTTGTTACTTTATTGCGATAAGTATATTGTAGATTTTTATTTTGTTGCTTCCGTTAATAATACCAATAGGAGATTTAAAATATATATCTTCACGGTGTATTCCGACATAGCAGGGTAGACAGAGGGATCCCGCAAAAGTGTTTAAGACTAGAATTCCAGGTTTCCTCTGATAAACGATTCTGTTTTGCAATAAGACATTTTCGTTTTCTTCTTTCCGCCGAATTCTGGGGGTATTCCGTGTTATAACGGTGGAGGAACTAGACGACACGCTTGGCTTCGGTATGACAGATATAACTTCTTGTTCAATCTTGTTCCATCTGGTGGATTTCATTAAAAAATTAAACACATTTAAGATAAATTAAAAGATTAGAAAAACTAATATATCTAAAAATATGGAAAATACTCTGATTCTAACTAAACTATTGAATCAAGCTACGGCTAAGTTTTGTATTCAAATATGAACATTACGCATATAATTTAAAAATATTGCTTTCTATATTCTTGATTTCAAAAATATGCGGCGCTTACTTTTACCTCCTAGCAAG
>FASU01002447.1:6747-22745 GCA_001486225.1 Heliconius pardalinus sergestus | reverse complement strand
AATTTTAAAATATTTGTTGTCCATCTGATTATAATATTAGTATAACAGTAGTTTTTCTCATCCATTTGGTTCAACATAATGCACAAACAATTATTTATTAAAATAATTATTAGTATGTACTTAGACATCGAATTAAAACAAATGGTAGGCACATTCATATTAAATATAATTTTGTAGCCTTAATTTTTGCTTAACTTAACTGTACCGTAGTAGAACCTAACAATCCGTTACCCACTTTTTGCCGAAGTCAGGAGATATTGCGAGGATTGAGTGGCGGAACTCAACACCGCGCTTACCAGAGCATGCTGGCTGCGGGATACAACGTGAAGAAAAACAAAAAATTTAAGAAGTTTATTAGATTACAATAATTTTAAATTTAATTTAAATAAAAATAATTAATAGATAACGAAGGGTAACGAAGCAAAATGGGGAACGGAGTGTCCTAACTCTCTGCCTACCCTGTTGTGTGCGCTAAGTTTCAAAAACTGCATACGATTTTAACGCTATTATTGGTACAAAAGTCAATTAAAATAACAAATATTGGTTGTCGTATGTACAAAATAATGAATATGCGAACGGATATTGCCCTATTGTTTCGCGTTTCATATACTTTAACCGATTACAAAAATGAACAGGTCATCAATTCAGATAAAAAGTAAGACATAGATATTTGACTGGCAACACGATGGTTCTCGGTTTGATTCCCACTGGGGGGAAACACGGCAAAGAAGGGCGTTGATTACCGCCACTAGGCAATGTGTTGAAAATTGGGCGGAAATTGGTAAACAGAGTGTCTAAACACAAGGCCCTCTGCCGACCCCTCTATATGTGGGTAATATAATACTTAAACATGAATAATTTAAAATAGAAAAAACCTGACTGCATAAACTAAATTAAAGTATTCAGTAACACTCACGCTATTTATTAAAATCGGTACATTAGTTTGGTGATAAAAACAAATCCCTCCTTCTGGGTTTTTGCACAGTCAGATAAAAACATAACCCTCCTTTTAGGCTTCACCACAGTTGGGTAAAATATCTTTATTTTATTAGTTAGATTTTTCATTATGTAATGAAATCTAAGAAACTTAATTTTACCCATTGATAATATCATGAGAGGTGGCAGTTATACGTAACTTAGCCTACAATGTCAACCATCATCTCGCTGGTCCAGCTGGTACAGCTGGTCTGATGTTGGAGCCAGGAACTCTTTACTACTTACTAGTAAACCAGTCTTAAAACTTATTAAACTAGTCTTAAGTCTCGCATAATTTAAAGCTGTGAGCACTTTGTCTAAAACGTAGTATTTTGTGTAAAAAATCATTATTTTCATTTTTTTAAATAATGTATATATATTTAACACTCGCACGTTAACTAGGCCATATGCTTTTTTATTATTCATTACAACACTTTTATTGTACCTATAGCTTTTGCGTGATTCAAGCGTAGCCTTTGATATTGTATATTGGTTCCGCACACGCAACTCTTGTTAGATATAACTGTTATATAATAATCTTGTAATATTTATACGTTAGTTAGGGCCACCGACAGCGACGGTTGTAGGTTCTATTCTCGCTCAGGGGAATAAAATATTTTCATTTCCTCGTTGTAGTTACAAAGTAAATCGTAGCCTTAAGTGTCGTCATTCAACACACAATGTCTTGCGGAAAGTTGGGCATGGAGCGTCTTAACACTAGGCTCGCTCTGCCTTCGTTGCTATATGCGGGATACAGTGGCTTATTAACCTCAAAGGAACCTGATCCCTTCAGGTTCTTAGGAGGCCCACCATTCCTGCAATGTGATCCTTTCTTGTAAAGACTTTATGTACATACTGTAGTCAGCAGAGAGAAACTAGCGTTAAGACACTCCGTTCCTCACGCACCGCAAAATATTCTAGTCATTGCGTGTAGAGACAGATTTCAACTCTGCGCCTTGTCTTGTAGTACCAGATCGAGGAAATGAAAGTAAATTATAAATAAAAAAAGTATTATTTATGACATTGATTTTATTATTTATAATTTTTAGATTATGATGATATTATGATAGATAAAAAATCTTAAAACCATATTGAAATCTCGGCGTTCTCATGGTCAATGGTGGTGGTGGATAGGCGACAAAATTTTTGAATATTTTTGCTATTATTTTGCACTTGTTGTGGTATTTAAGAGATGTTTTTGAGAGTATTTGATGTTAATTATTCTTTTATTTTTGATAAGCAAAAAGAACTTAGTCCTCATTCACCTTCCTGGGCACTTTTACTTAGGTTAGCTGTGCAATGACACACATTAACTGACATGTTTTTGCTCACACCATGTAAGTATTGTAGGCCCTTAATTATTCGACTTTCACACTAAGTATGGGAATGTGTTTAGACTTTTAGAGTTTGAACTTAACAAAGGAAAAAAATGCTATTGAATTTAATAAAACAATTATACTTTTTTTAATGGAGTTACTATGAATTATTCATAAAAAAATCTATCGATAAATCACATAGAGCTAGACGATAAAAACTGTTGTGAAGGTTAAGAATTTCGATAACTTTCTATTTTGGGAACGCATTCTGATCCCTTCAGTGTTAGATAACTTTGAAATAAATGTCAATGATCGACTGCTGTGTTTAGGATTTTTTTGTTTTATTTTTATCGTCACGCATTTACCCGTGTAGCAGGTTTGAAACACGCTTCCCGCTCGAACGCGAGATTTGTATGTTGATTTGCGGATGTGAACGCCGCGTTTTTGCTTTGGTCAGAGCGGGGAAGTGAAAAATAACAAATATTCATTCCTCCGGCTGAGAGTCGAACCCACAACCGTCGCGTTTATAGTCAGACCTCTAGCTGCGGTACGATCTATAGATACAGGTCTTGTACTCCAAATTCATCTTTTTACACGTTGCATTCATATAGGTTAGTATTTCTTCATTAATACAGCGATAACATAGCGATACAGCGTGAAGCTTATTAAATGAAAATATTAAATATTTTATTTCCTCAGATGGGAATCGAACCCACAACTGCCGCGTTTGCAGTCGCACGCTTGTGCTTCGGCGCCATGACTGGCCTCAAATTTATCTTTATTCTACTGTAAAAAGTGTGTAAAAATTCACGCACAGTCGAACGCGAAAGCTAGTTTCCTTACATTTGATATGGCGATGGCAGGCATGCGGATGCTGGGTAAATAGACCATATCAAGATTTATCTTATTATATACAGACATACATACATATACTCGTATATGTAGAGTACCTGAAACGCATGAGTAAACGGGTGGGAAAACCAAATCCGATCAAGATACTTGTAGTACGTGATCCGTCATAGTGAAGCCGCCGTGGTAAAGACGATGGTTGTCGGTTCGATACTACTCCAGAAAATTATTATATTTAGACTCGCCCATCACCATTCCCATTTTCTTCCATTTCCTTTGGTAACGAAGCATAGCCACGGAAAGTGGAAACGGAAGTGTCTTAACACTAGGTTCCCAGCCTCCTTTGCCTACCCTGCTATGTGCGGGTTAAAATAATGTATCTTATTATATACAAACATCATTACATAAATACCTATATATGTACCAGGTACTTAAAACGCATGAGTAAACTGGTGGGAAAAGCTAGCCTAGCGAAGGACCAGTATATGACTGTAAACACTTACGATGGTTTGTTAGTTCGTTACTAATTGAAAAACTACACTCAACACGCAGAATGCCTCCAGAATTCCAGAGCGTATTTACACTAGGTTCCGAGGTTCCTTCTGCCTACCCTGCTACCTGCGTGGTACAGAGTTAAACTAAATCTAATCTCTAATCTTCATCGCTCTGGTAGACAAAATGTAGATTTTCGTTACTCAGCACGCCACGGAAGATGGGGAAAGAAATTACTTTACTCTAGGTCCACTCTGCCTACCCTGCTACGCGTATAAGAAAGTTAAGCACTCAAAAAAATTAACATATTTTATTTCTACTTCGTTAGAAGAAATAAAATAATAAAAGGTAAGTAAAATAAATGAGACAACTAATGATCATCTCCTATTTCCTTTAATTTTAGAATTGAACGAAAATTCAAAGAATTCTTTACGTTAACAATAGTTTAGTGTTGCGCTATAAGGATTTATGTTAAGATTTTACCAGATAGATAGTTCTTTCCTGTTGGATAGTTCTATTATCACAGATCGATATGGGGTAGTGACATTTCAAGTGTCTTTTCCCTCTTTTTGAGATCCCAGCCACGGAGCATAAGCACAACCGACTGTAAACGCGAAAGGTTGTGGGTTCGATTCCCCCTCGAGGGGATGAAATATTTAATATTTTCATTTCCTCGTTCTGGTAACGAAGTAAAGCGCGGTGTTGAGTTCCGCCGTACAGCTCACAATGCCTCTATCACTCAACACATGATTCCCTCTTTGTTTGACCAGCTATCAGCGGACTATATTACATTACGTTAACCGTTTCAATGTAACCCGCTGCACCTGCGATCTGCGATAGAGTTACCTCTGCCACTTAGGACGTGTCATGTGTCATAACCGTTAGTTACTCCAATTGGAGAACGCGGGCGAAGTTCTAGGTAAAAGCCAGTATCAGTATTTTTTTCAGCTTCACGCCGTATTTCGTACACAGCAAGGCTAGCTAGTTAGTACTTGTTGCCGACCGCCCAATTCAGCGCCGTGATTTGCCTCGGCACCAAATATTTCATTTCCTCGAGTGGAAATCGAACCCACAACCTATCTCGTTTACAGTTACTCTTTGTGCCCCTGCGCCACGACTGGCCTCTATATATTAGATATGAGATAATTATACGTTCCCACGAGGCCTACAGTGATTTAACGCAGCGATGCACTTTAACTGTAGGTCTGTGGATACATTTCTATTTAACAATTTGAATTGTCTTTGTAGACAAAATAGTTTTGTTCTCATTTTATGATATACTAGCGGTCCTCCTCGCGGCTTCGCCCGCGTGAACTACATGATTATTAATTTAATAAACAGAATTGACTGACAGTAAAATGTGTTGATGTCAATGAATAATTTAATTTACTCGTTCAGAAACAACCTTAAATGTTGAATTATTGATTTGGGTCAGGATTTATAATATTCTTTGTAAAATAACTGTAATGATTGCATATTACAAAACATACCAAATCGAATCGAATAATCCAATATCGAAATCGAATCCAAAATAATTAATCGAATAAATGAATCGAATATCGAATCTAAAATATTTAACTGTGCTCCTCCTCCTTGTGAAGCTGAACAAAAACAAATACGAATATGTTATTTCTCATATACTATTTACATTCTTTTACAGCAACAATGTTTCAATACGAGTATGAAAAACGACCGTCATCTAGAAGTAGTGTGCCATCGGCACGGAACCCGCTACCTCCTGACTGGCACTCGCGTCCCTTGCCACCGCGCCCTGAGGACGTACTGCCGGCTAAAACTTCTGTAAGTAATAAGAGTATACAATCTATGAGTCGGGAGTTTGCTGTAGATCGCTGGGCAGATTTCATTTCAGGACTTTTTATAATTTTGATAACTTTCTTTCCGAGGGCGCAAAAGTTCAAAAAGCCTAACTGAAGTTCAGTAGCCTAATGAAGATTATTTAAAATTATTATTGCGCGAAGGAATCGAACCTACAAACGTAGCGGTTGCGTCATTGCGACACGACCTAACTCCAACCTCACCTAAATAAGTACTTTTACAAAACACGTAAATAAATTACAAGTATACGAAACGCAACGTCAAACAACTTCCGGCTCACGATATAACATTACTCAATAGTGATTGCTTTGGAAATATACTTACACTCTGTATCCCGCATATAGCAGAATAGGTATAGGCAGAGAGAACCGCATAAACTGCAGACATTCCAAAACAAGCTCTTTGAGTGGAACTCAACGCCGCGCCTTGTTTTGATAGGGGAACATCAAGAAGAGGCGTGTAAACGCGACAAGGTGTGTAATATACCTACATAATTTCAGGTGCCACTCAAAGTGTGGATCATAGCCAGTGCATCCTGTTTCGCTGTGTGCGGAGCGCTGGTGTTAGCAACTATCGTCATTACAAGGTGGGGCTCCAGTGATAGTTATATACCGAGAGAAGTGTATGCTGAGGCCAGGGTAAGATATAATATATTCCCACAATTAGAAAATAAATTGGTTATTATTTAGAAAACAATTATCTTTACAACATAAGTACCTAAACAAACGTAGTCGATGAGAATGCAGATTCAGATCTCGCTACGTCCAAATTTTAAACTATTTTATATTAAATAATATATACTTGGTTGTACAAAATGAGCATTTTTTGTTTAATTTCAGGAACCTATTTACCCAAATCCTTATCCGCCCCGACCGATAGCAGCAACAGAAAAACTGGAAGCTACATCTGAAGAAATAGACACCGACATACAATTTCCAATCCTAGAAAAGCTATCCATCTTCAAAAACATCGTCCCAAACAGAGAGAAGAAAAAAGATGACAAAAATCTTATATCTAAACCGCAAATCCATCCCATCCATGATACATCACTTCATCACCCGGAACGTAAAATTGAAAAGAAAGATCAAGCAAAATTACCAGAAGATTTTCCACCGAAAATTCCGGCATTTCCAGAATTTAAGCCAACTTTGCCTGACGTTTTCTTGGACGATACGATCAAATTATCAGACGGATATATAGCAGGTCTGAAGAAAATTGAGGATAATTATGAAGAATATTATAATGACGATAACTTGTATGATGATTATATGCAAAGCAATACTATGACCAGTTATTTGATAGAAAAAGTCCAGGAATTGCACGACTGGATATCATCAGATCCTGATATTGAAGGAAAATCTGAGAAACACAATAATGGCAACGAATTCGGGCAGCTACTAAAAGCTCTAAACGAAAGTATAATCGAAGGTAACGTCACGATAGTGATGAGTAAACTAAAGGATTTGTATTTTGGAGAAAATTTCACAAATTCAAACCAAAGTAGGAAGGTCATATTGAGTAATAGTACGAACTTGTTATCGTTTGGTATTCTGACACTGGACGTGATGCTGTTGCATAATATTCAGCTGATGGCGTGGGAGAGTCAGGTACGGTAATTATATCACCTAAAATAATGATGGCATTTACATTGATTATGTTATTTTTGGTACAAGCCTGCAACTGTAAACACAGGTTGTGGGTTCGATACCCACTCGAGAAAATGAAATATTCTGTATTTTAATATTTTCATTACCTCGCTCTGGTAACGAGGTAACGCGCGACTTGAATTCCACCACTTAATACTCAGTGTCTCCAGAATTAGATATAAAGCAGGAAAAGGAAGTGTCTTAATGGAAACGGCATTTTTAACCCTAGGTTCCTGAGTGCCCTCTGCCTACCCTGCCATGTGCGGGGTACAGTGTGAAGTTAAAAAATAGCCCCTACAAACGTACCCAGCTTCTATTCTCCTACAAACGTACCTTCTATCCAACACAAAAATATTTTGTCAATTCGAATCAGCAGTTCCTGAGACTAGTGCGTTGAGCGTTGAACACAAAAACAATTTCGTCGTATTATGTATCTACACATTTGTTTGTGAGTTTGTGATTATTTGTGAGTAGAACTGCAACCGTCAAATTTAGTTACATCAAAAAAATAATACAATTTTTCCAGGAAACAGCTCGCAACAAGATGCTAAAAGATCCAGACGTGTTCGCATTCAATGCTCTCTTTATGGAACCGGGAAAAGTAGAATCGAAAAGAAATGAATTATATCATCCATATGATAGTCCTGCACATGGGTAAGTTTTTTTAAGTTTATTCAAATAATAAATATTTCCTTTTAAAACAATCGATGTTTGGTGGATGTCTCTGTTCAATTTTTAGATAAATATTTCTGTCTATTACATAAAAAAAATAATTTCAGCATTTGCGGCGTTCAATTCCGCCATTTACATGCAACGTCTCCAGAATTCGACGAAAACTGCAGAATAAAGCTGTCACAAGTTAGCACCGTTATTAATGCTATATAACATGTTCTTGTTTTGCCATCCCGCTGTCATCCGTCGACTAATCTATCTATTATTGATTGCTAAATTGATGATGACGGAAGAGTCATAGGTGAAGAACGGATGATGGTTGATGATGGCAGTCTGGTCCCATACGTACTCTTTATAAATTATTTTTATTATTTTTCAAACCATTTCTATATTAGAATTTCAATCATTTATGTGAGTAATCTTAACAATTTGACAAGAGTTAAAGATCAAGATTATTATGTATGGCGAAGCACTGCCATAAATACTAAGATAGAAATGTAATAAATATTTTATATTACAGGAAAAAACAGAACCGTCAAGAAGAAGAAAATAACATAGAAAAGAATCTTTTAGAAAATGTCTTAGAAATAGGCATGAGTACGGCGAGAGCTGCTATACATTTGGGTAGAGCATATAAAAATACCAAGTATGTCATAATACTTAATAAATAAGTTATAAGTCATTCATTTTTTTCTACTAATATTGTACTTTTGACGAGTTTGTTTGGTTGAACATTGAACACAGTAATCACAGGAAGAAAATTCCTTTCAGAATGATTTTAAACCAGTTATCCAACAGAGAGGCGCTCGCTACCAACATACAAAATCAAATATCCCGCAACATTGATGCCAACACTCACGCGCTAAATCACTTGCAAACGTCATTCAACAAAAATGACAGCTCAAGTGTTGCCAACAATATGAATTTTACTGACTTAGATTGTGTGTGGTTATTGTACTGTAAGAATTTAGTTGCGACTGGAAAGTTAAATCCTCCTTATGGGACAATGGCTAGGATTAATGGGTAAGTTAATGAAATATATTAATTATTTTTCAATAAAAATAAATTATGTTTTTTTTTATGGTATATTTATATCCAATATTTTTTTGTATTATTTTCAAGATCATTTGTTTACTAGTTAGTAGATTACTAATTTGCTAAGATGATTGATGGTCATCTAAGGTATGACCATAGAATTATACATTTTAATGTGTTTTAAATATAGAAGTACATTTTGTATCCAACTTCGACTAATTCGTTAATACTAGATAGTTTTCAAAATTCTTTATGCCTGTAAATATCAGTTACAATACAAATGTTAACGCAATAAGAACTTATATAATATAATGAAATATGATTTAATGAGGCTAGTATCGCCTTTGTAAGCTTATAAGATATACGTATGTATATTAAATAATTCATAAAATTTAACATTAATACTAAATTATTACATACTTAATTGTATGTTTATTATTTATCTTATTAAGATAGCATATAAATTTGTTGAGTGTGAACTAATATGACTTTTTTTAATCCCAGAAATATATTTTATTATGAAAAATCAACTTTGAATTTAAGATTATGGAATCGATTCCCACTCAAGGAAATAAAATATTTAATATTTTGTTTTACTCGCTCTTGTAACGGCCCAAATGGCATCAAGTTCCGCCACTCAACAAGCAATGCCTCTATAATTGGTTTTTATAAACTAGCAACTTACGGCTGGAGAGCAGAAGTGTCTTAACAGTAACGGAGTGTCTTAAGCACCAGGTTCCCTGGTTCCCTCTGCCTACCTGTGCTGTGTATGTAAAGCTGACAAAATATATAAAAAAATAAAAAAGAAACTAGGCTAAAGAAGTAACTTATCATTATAAATTGATAAGAATTATATATATATATATATATATATATATATATATATATATCATCAACATGGAGCAATTTAATTAAAATATACGAAGCTTTGCTTGGTGCTTTAGATTAACCGTTTTTTATTTTCTTCCATAGATTAGCATTAAGAATGCTGACAGGTGAACTACCTACAGACCGAGCATTCGACACAATGTTATATGAAGTCCTTACCGGATGGAGTGAATTAAAATGCACAGATATGTTCCCAAGGTAGTAATTTTACGGATACGTAATTATTTAATTCTATAATTTAGCTTAGGTATTCATAAAAAATAAAACATAACTACAAAGCAATACCAGTAATCCTACTAATGTAATAGATGTGAAAGTTTATAAACATGGGTGTTCTACTTTTACGCAAAAATTACACAACGGATGAAGATGAAACTAGAGTTTACTGTAGACAGTAATATAACTTTACATCAAAATATCATATGGGCTACAATTTATGAAAACATTTTATATAATAACTTAGAATATAAGGCGGCCGAGGCCGGGTTTTGGTCTCTAGGACTATGGAATTTCTTGGAAATCTTTCCCTTTTTGAGTTTAAAATTAAGAATAAGTATACCTATATTTTAGAAATGAATATAAATAATCATAGAAATAATTTAATTACTTCGTCTATTTTTAGGTGCAACAAAGCCAACCCAGCAGCAGTAGTTTTAGACTCCATACTGCAGCCATTAAGAAAGTCACAAACATCTAATAGATTATAATAACTAAAAAAATGTGTTCTTGATAGATTTCGGGACACGGGGAATTGAATTTACATTATTGTAGATCTCGAATAAATTGTTACATCCAATATTAAATTATATACATTACGATATGTTATTATAATAAGCTTTTATACAGAGCGCACGCTGTTTGTCGGTGAAACGCTCTATGGCGACAAATTTTAAGAGGATCAAACTAGTTATCCCCATTAACCGGTAGAAGGCCCAACCTGTACAAATCAGTTTCATGCAATTTTATAAGTAAATTTTTTGCTATAAATGTGTCTTATCCTGGAAAGATTATTATTTTATCAAAAATAATCATAGAATTGGGTAATATTTATTTAATAATTCTCTTAAGTAGTAGATAGCTAAACTTAAGTATGTCACTTAAATAAGTGACATTATTCAAAATGTATTTTTTTTATGTAGGCCTGTATTTTAAAATATCTCTCTTTTCTACTATATTACTTATTTGAATACTTAAAGCTTTTACTAGAAAGGCCATAACCGTCAAGATTACTGTTGTAAAACAATTATGATTCACATTTTTTTTATATGTAAAAACTAGTGTCAATGAGTACAAACCTTTTGAAGATTTAATTAATAAGAGCCAAAAAGATTCTCAAACTTCATAGCGTACTTGTGCATTTAATATAAAATATATTATTTGTAATTACATTATTCCGGTGATTATATTTATAAACAATAAATATTAAGTTTAAGCTTTATAATACATAAACGTTGTTTAAAGTTACATCAATATTATTTAGCAATTTTTGTTTTATATGAACATTATATTCTTTTATATTTTTATTGTTACTAGGACTGTATCATTGTAGATTTTTTTGATCATAGACTTTTTTAACGTTTTAATATTTTAATGATGTCGGTATAATAATTTCATAAACATAGATTTTTTAGGCAATTAATAATAATTACATAAAGTTAAGTGCTTAATTTTTTTTCTATTTAGCCGATAATATAATGTTATAATTAGTCTATGGTCAATATATTTTGTAAAAAAAACTAAATACAATTCTACGTTATTATACATATTGTAGTAGTGGAAATGTTATAATATGGACTGATTTAATAAATATCATTTAAAAATATCATTTTTTTATTTTACCATCATTGATTATAAAAAAAATAAAATAATAACATTACGAATATTTACGATTTGATTTTATGTGCCACACACACATACACAACTTATATTTCCTAACGTTTAATCATAATTTATTTATGTTTGAAAATATATCATTATATTATATTAAGCGGAATATTAGAATACTTATGCCAAGTTTACAAATGATTGAAAAGTACAATAAAATGGCTTATATGATGATGCTTATTTAAAAAAAAAAAATTAAAACTATTTAGACATTATCATAAAAATGTATAAAAACTATGAAATTGAATAAATATTTTAAAATCGATAATTTTAATCGAACAGTTCGATTATCTATCTTAATAATTACAACAACTCACCTCAGTAACTATTTTGGCAACACTGTACATTAATGGCGTCGAAGCGGTAACTTGCTTATATTAATATTTTGTGTTTGGTCAAAGAAATGGTAAAATGGATGGTTTTATAAATACTAAAATAGAAGCGCAAACGATATACGAAATATATCGAGCATGTCGTCTCTGCGGCGCTGGTGCTGGCTACAAAATGCCTATAATACAAAACGTCGTCGACTTGGATGTAAGAGAAGTAGAACTCAAACAGAAAATACGAGATTGTGTTCAAATTGAAGTAAATCATTGTTTTTAATTATTATACTAATTAAATATATGCTATATAAATGCTATATATTAAATATCTAGCGCACTTTTTTTTGTAAAATTTTGACAGGCCATTTGTTTTGACGCTATGCGATTGTGACATTGTATTTAATTCTGTGTTATAATATTATTTTTTAAGTGGATTATATAAATTATGAGAATATATCCTGATTTTAATAGTACAGATGATGGTGATCTGATGCTAAAGCATCAAGCTTGTTGAGCTATGTAAACATTAAAAAGTTAGGTTATATTTAGAGTAAAATAAATTATATAAAAATTATAGTCTAATTATAGTCTCATAGTCTTAAATAAAGAAGAATATTGTTACAAAGACTTAAAATGTGTATGGATCATTATATTGTACATTTAATGACGTCAATGAAATTAATTTTTATATAGTCATTCCCCAAAATGAAGTTGAACTCCCAACCACATGTATAATCAGAAAGTCCCATTGCTACAAAATGTTAATTTTCTAAGCTTAATCTATACAGTATAGCATAGTAAAGCTTAAGAGTTTGTTTGAAATGCTCTAATCACATCAATTGAAAAACATATTTTTGTGTTGTATAGTACATTTAACTAATAAAGCTATTTATTTGATAAATATATAGTCTATATATTCATTTCAATGTTATTCCCAGAGGAGTGAAGCCACAGTTAAAAAGTGATTTTTATTATAATCAGGTCCATCAAGATGATAAAATGCCCCCGCTGATTTGTGAATTGTGTGTGGATAAAGTGAATGATTTCTACGAATTTCTCGAGATGTGCAGACAGACAAACAAAAGAACTAGGTTAAGACTGGGCTTACCTCCACAAACAATGCCTAGGGGTGCGGTAAGTGTTATATAGGCTAAAGATGTCAATAATAATGTGAATTAACTATTTTTTACAAATTATTGTAATTCAAATCTATATTTTTTAAATTTTCACAGAATTTATATAAATATGTTATTATAGTTATATTTCGGCCTGCATATCAGAGTAGGCAGAAGAAATCTAGTTTTAAGACACTTAGTTCCCACCGAGACACTTTTGTACCTCACTTTCTGATGAATTCAAGAGGAATTGCATGTTGAGTGAGGTGCTTTGTCTTGTTACCAGAGGAATATCATAATCAACCTACAGCTTGTGCCCTGTGCCATGGCAGACATTATACTTTTAGATATATAATATTTTTTTCATATTTCAGCCAGATGCAGGTGATTGCATATTGGGTATAACCGAGCCAGTCTTTATAAATGATGGTGATAACGAGCCATTGATAAAAACAAGACAATCTAAAAACTTTAAAGGCAATTTGAAAAATATCAAAAATAAAAATCAAGATAGTAAAGTTAAGGTATGATTTTTATTCAATCAATCAATCTGTTAATGTTAATGTTTTATTCTTGTTAGAAACAATGAAAATTAATACTTTTCTACTCAAACCTGTAACATGCTGTATTCTGCACAAATTTGGGTAGGCAAAGGAAACCTAGTATTAGGACACTATTCTCCATGCACAGCTAGATTTTGAGACACATTAAATGTTGAGTAGCAGTGCTATATGCTGTGCTTTGCCATGTGACCAACAGGAATGTAATAGTCATTCCTTTGAACAGTCAAACCTACAAGCGATGATGGCCTCTGGATTATTATTATTGTTAAATTTCATTTGAAACACGCACGCACGCTTGTGCCCTTACGCCACAACTAGCCTGAACATATATAACTATGATATATCAATTTCCTTTACAGATTCAATTACCTAACAGAAAAGAAACAAAAAAAATTAAAATGGAACCACGGTCGTTGCGAAGTAAACAGCCGAGCCCACCTCGCTTAAGAGGAAATAAACGTATGCACGAAGATGACGTTGCTTTGGGTAGTTTACAGGTATTTTTTATACTTTTTTTATGTTTGAAGGATTATGTTTTGCGTTCTTTGTGATGATGAATTTCCATGTTCACAAAGATTCACATTTATAACATTTGCAAGAAGGATATTGATTACATATGTTTTCTAAATTTCAGAAGTCAAAACGGTCAGTGCCAATACCCAAATCGATATTAAAAAAAACTGAGGTATTATTTTGTTTACATATTAAGTCACATTAAATATTGATTTATTTTTAATTTTGCGTCAATTTGTAAGTTTGATTCTCACTCGAGGGAATGAAATATTTAATATTTTCATTTTCTGACGTTGGTAATGAGGCAAAGTTGAATCACCAGTCAACACACAATGCCTCGAGAACTTGGTGGAAAGTCAGCAACGGAGTGTCTCAACACTAGGTTTCCTGGGCTTGGCATGCTATTTCGGGGGTACATGAAGCTAAGCGCTACTTTGTTTTTAATAATGTATACGAAAAATGTTTAGTTATTTTATTTCTGTTTAGTTATTGTATGTTTGTGTATTCACATCGTGTAAATAATAAAAAAAAAACACGATTATTTTGAAATCACAGACAGACATTTCAGGCTAATTTATATGTATAGATAATTGTAAAGTAGATTAAAATGAACATTTGTCACAGTGTCCACATTCAATATTCACAAAAATACATTTTTTAATTTTTTTTTGTATATTTTCAGAACGAAGATAACTCTTATCTAACACCAAGATTGAGAGGTTCTACGGAAAAAGTTAGAGAAACGTCATTAAAAAAGGAAAGTTCAAACAAAAGAGTCCAGTAAGTATAGTTTATTTGGTACATAGATCAAAGCGCGACGTTGAGTTCCGCCACTGTTTCAATAATGTGGTATTTGTGTAATATTAATTAAAATTATTAAAAAAAGTTCAGAAACCATATTTTATTTGCTATCATGCCATTGTGATAAGCAGCTTTGGGTTACACTAATCTCTCAGTGTCGAATTTGACACCAGTTTTTTTCTTTTGCTAATAGTGCTTGTATAAAATGTCATAGGCCAGTTGTTGCACAGGGTCTGTAAATACGACAGGTTGTGGGTTCGATTTTCACTTGAGGAAATGAAATATTTGACATGCTTTGGTACGGATTTTTTATATTATAAATTAAAGTATATAAATTTAATAGTCTTTATTTTCTACAGAAATATAATATAAGTTGTAAATTTTATTGTATTTTTCAATATTACCGAAAAGTTCCTTGAAAATGTCATCATCCCTATTTCTAATATATATTTGTATATTATTACAGGATAATAGTAAGATCAACGCCGAGTAAACAAATGCCGAAACAAAATGAATTCTACTGTAAAATATGCAAAATACAATATAACAACTTTAGATCTTACTCTAATCATATAAAAATACATGAAAAGTAAGTTTGTTTTTCATACAATATACTGCGTACAGTTGGGTAGGCAGAGGGAACCTAGAGTTAACACACTTTGTTCCCAACGCACAGCTGAATTGAACCTATATGAGAATACAGCATGAAGAAAAAAAAATAAAAAAAGAAATTATTTAATAGTTTATATATTTATACTTTAAAGTGTTTACTATTAGCTCTTTTTTTTATTATTTTTTGTTTTTTTAGGCCTCCACCAGAAAAAAAACAAATTAAAAAAATTAAACATGTTGAATGTGAAAATTGTGAAAAAACATTTCCCAATAAGAATGTTCTGAATACTCATTCATGCTCTAGCGGTAAGAATGTTTTATCTTTCACCTACAGTTGCGGAACTAAACGCCGCATTTTGTATCGTTTCAGTGGGTTTATATCAGTGGGGTCTTGCAACTATGGCTTGTGTTTCTTTGACAGAATGAAAATATATTGTATTAACACTACATTATTCATTCCAGCTATATGCGAGAT
>FASU01002421.1:0-14901 GCA_001486225.1 Heliconius pardalinus sergestus | reverse complement strand
AATTAGCGGATTGGGCCTGATTGCGTAAAAAACAGACAGACAGACAAACAGAGTTACTTTCGAATTTATAATATAGGTATATATTACGAATACGATTATTAAACTACTATTTACCTATGGTTTTTCAAATAACTAGCTTCTACCAACACTATTATTTGATTTGCTAATAATATTATTTGATCACTTAAAACTAATGGAAAATTTGAATTTTATAAATTGAATTATAAAACATATGAGATAGAATTAGTTTCAATAAAGTAATTTAAATTAAAAATTTATAATATTTTATTTCGTCTAAGTAGGTACTTACTAAAAAAATTATATCATCTATTAACATAATCTAATCATAAGTCAGCACATAAATTGCAACCATATCACATATTTGATTTTGGTAAGTTTTTGATAACTCAGCCCTTAATAAGATAGATAATGAAGATAATAACAATGTGCTGACATTGAGGTAAGAGATTGCATGAAACTAATATAAAATTACTAAAAATTATTGGCTTCATACAAATAATTCAATCACACTAAATACATAATATTACATAAAAAAAAACAAATGAAAGTGACAATATAATCTAAAATGGATCACTTTCTCTCTATATTATATTGTTACCCTCCTACACCTATACATATAATGATGCTGGCCAACTGTACTGTGCGTCCTGTAAGTGAATTTTCAAAACAAAATTCGGCTTAGCGAGTCACATAAGAGCCCACCAAAAATAAAGTAAAATAAAGTGAGACATGCAAGAAGACGCCATTGCCGAAATCGGTGTGGATATATATATTGTTTAATAATTGAAACAAATAATCGAAATTCGATACTGGCATGACTTGCATAACAAAGATAAAACTTTTAGCAGTTCTATAAGAACAATATTACATTATAAGAAGAGAATGATCCATTCTCCAATGTTTGTATATTTTAAGTAGATTTACACTAACCTTATTAATGAATAGCAAAAGTTGTTAAGCAAAAAATATTGCAATAACAATATAAGAATCTCTTTAAAAATTCAATAATATCTTAATAAAAAAAAAAGATTTATAAGTTTTCTTATAATTCATCTTATGTAACTACACAATGAATATTTATTCAATGAAATAATAACACAATATATGACCTAAGATAAAAGATTAATATTGTGTAATTGCTAATTGTTACAATTAAACCACAACTCTCAGAAGATAAAAAATAATCTATAGATAGAACAACAATATAAATAATTTATATTTTTTAGCTTCACACTTTACCCCACACAAGGCAGGGTAAGCAAAACCTGGTAGTTGAGAAACTTTTTTACATTAAGACACTATTATTCCTCATTTTCCGCCGGCAGAACACAATGCATGCTTTTCCTTGTTACCAGAGCAATAAAATGAAAAAAAAAACAATATTTCATTCCCCTCAAGCAGAAATTGATCCCACAACTGTTTCACAACCGTTTTCAGCAGCACACTCATGTCCCTGAGCCACATGGGCCTCTATAAATAATATAATTAAATATTTTGTACTTACATATATTCATCATATACATCCTGCTTGGGCAATGAGACATCTGGGTCCACTTCTAAGTGCGTCTGAATCCATGTTACAGTTTGCTGCAATTCAGCTCTAAAAAAATGATTACAGGTTAAACATTTCAATGTGTTTTTTGGCCTCACATTGTATCCGAGATTTAGCAGGATTAACTAAGGGAATCAATTTTTTCATACATAGCATGCTCATTGGTAGAACTCAGTTTTCTGCTTTGTAGACAGAGCAAGGAAATAAAAAACTTATTTCCCTCTAGTGGAAATGAAATCCACAACTTTTGTATTTACATAGTAATAATAGTAAAAAATGTTAATGCATAACAGTACTACCTAGAACCTAGAGGATTGATTGGCTGTTTTAGAGGATCATGTGGAGGTACACCAGTTGGCAGCCGGAGATACAATAAAAGCCTCTCCGCTCCACTTAGAGACTCCACTGCCTCCAACAGCTGTGACACTCTTTGCCGACCTTCCTGACTGAAATATTATATATGTTATAAATAGTGAAATGCTTTAAATCATATTAATTATATTAAAGAAAATACAATAGATCATTTGTTCAAAAAAATTATTGTGCTTTAGCATTTCCATATAAAAAATATTGGTATATTCAAATGTAGATAGTATGTTTATTAAGTATAATTTTTCTTTTTTTTATATTTAACTATTAATCAAATGGCATATGACAATACATATGAGGTTTCTCAATTTGGTAGACTGGATAATAGCACATTCATATAACTGAGAGCCAGGTAATCTAGTCTCAACTGTATTTATTATATTTATGGTTGAATTTCTATTATGCACATTGAATAAAATGTAAATGATAAAAAAAATAACTATAATAAATAATATCCATAACAATATTAAATATATTGATTCAATATCTTATATATTAAAAAGATATAGAAAAATATAATTATTTTAGAAGTGTTATCATTTATTAATAATAATAAAACTACAATATTAAAATGTATATTTTTTTATATATAAACATTTCATGATAGTGTTATACATAAGACAAAAAGATTAGCTTCATTATGTTATAATTTGAACATAAAATGGTGAATTTTTATATTGTTTATTATTGTTAGATCTATAACTTATTGTTATAAATTAAAAATAATTTCGTATGTACTGTTGTAATGGATATTTCATATACTTCATCTAATAAATAAAGTGGTAGAGTATTAAGTACCTGAGAGTGTTCTCGACGATTTGCTGCATGGAAGCTATTTTATTAGAGTCCATCTTGGAGACTTTACCACCGACTGAACTGGTTGTCGTAGCACTTGAAGGTCCAGGAGCAGCGGCAGGTACGACCACACTTTCTTTATCGTAAGACGCAGTTTGCCTATGTTTTGGATGATTGACATTTTCCCGATGAAGTTTCGCGTCATCCACTAATTCTTTTTCAGTTTTAACATTTTTCGAATTATCATCCACGGCCCAAGGTTGAAATGGAGTAGTACTATCCATTATAAGCTAAATTATTCATAACAAATATTTTATTTGATTTCATATTGGAATTTTTTAACATAATATATTATGCGTAACAAAACTCCATTTTCTTGACAATTGACATTAGATCAGCTGTGCGGTGAGGTAGAGTAAGGGGGGCATTTAAGTGTTGCTAATACTAACTTTTAACAAGTTTTGTTTGAAAAAACTATGCTAAAAAAGATGCGGCGGCTCTTTTTCTAAACAATGCCTGAAAAATTACAAACACTAAAAAATATTTTTAATCAATGAACATTTTTTATAATAACTAAATTAGGTCATATTTCATAATTGATACTTACTATACTTGGCTTATAACTCGTTTTTTTTTAAATCAATAGTGTAAAACATTACTTTTTCCCCAACACAAAAGCAAAACAAAGTGAAAGAAATAAATTAAGAATCAAAGGGAGCTTTATTTTTATTAGATTCACAAATGTAGATAAGCTGTAAGTGATTTGTTTTCATGACACGACCTTGACCTCAGATCTGTCACTTGCACTTGAGTAAATGTGTTCTGTGGTCACTTGCAATCAATGTCAATCAATCAATGTCAATCAAAAATCAATGAGTAAATGTGTTCTGTGCTTGCAATATAAGCGAATATCACAGTATTTATTAAAATTTAATTTAAGCTAATAATATTTGATAAAAAATATATAAACATACAGAAACTTTGAGTTAAAAAAAATTGTAAATATATTTATAATTATTTTTCTATCTTTACATAATACGATATTGTATTAAATAACGGTATGTGTGATTTTGTTTCATAATATACTCCCAATTTGTTTAATTCTTATTAGATTTATAAATATAATGTTTCTTCTAATAATTTTCTTTTCTCCTTAAGGGTGTTGGTTGCTCAGCTAAGTTGACATTATAATTATTTTATTTGATTACAGTTAAAAGATGACTGATATAGACATTGAAGAGCATGATATTCTACAGAATCCAATTTTAAAAGAAATTTTTCCAGATCTCACACAACTCAAAAAGGAGATAATAGATTTTAATGAAGGTAAGTGGGTATCTATGTTCATGTAAATACATTTATGTAAAATTTGTATATACAAAAAAATATTTGTTTAATAAAAAATATTATATGTTCCAGATAAAACTAGTGTAAATTTTAGTGAAGAAGATATTAACAAAACTGCTGTATTGAAACCAGGATTATCATGTTATTCAAATGCATCCTTAAACTGCTATGAAGACAAACAAGAATTGGTGAACTTAAATAATATTACAGTTGTATTAGACAATATAAACATCTTCCTTACGAAAAGTCAAAGATTTTGCACACATTGCCTTACACTCTTTCCTGATATATTTTCCTTTAACAATCATCAAGTGCTATTTCATACAGAAAAAAAGTGTTCTATAAAAGAAATTGATAAAAGTAAGTTGAAAAACAATAATAAGAACAGTTCCAAACATAATCAAATAACACCTTCAAAAATAAAATGTAAAAATGTTATCCAGAATACACAAGAATGTGTTAATAATAAAAGACCAAAATTATCTCTTGAAAGCTCTTGTAGATCATGTGTTCATTGTGATATGTTATTTCCCACTGAAAAATCTCTAATAGATCATTTATATGATATACTTAACGCTAAAAAAAGTCAAATTAGTTGTGAAACATCACAAAAACCTAATACACCTCAAACAGTAAAACAAACATTTATTTCTAATCTTAAAGCTACTGATTTAAATACAGATAATAATGAAAATTCGAATACTGCTATAAGTGATGATAATTGGAACTTTTATTTTTGTAATACATGTAAATGTTATATACCTCAAGATTGTACAGTCAACATTCATATCCAATCTATTTGTAAAAAAATTATTAAGTATACATGTGAATATTGTGGGCTGTCACTACCCAAAAAATCAACAAAAATACATCAAGAAATTCATTTAAAAAATTCTGCCATAAAATTACAAGATTTTTCATTTTATGATTTAAAAACCAAAAGTAAAATAAAACCATGTCAAATCCTGCCAAAATGTAATACTTGTAAAATATATTTTGTTAAAAAATCTGAAATTACTGCTCACATTTGTAACAAAGAAGAGAATTTAGATTGTCCTATTTGTGGTATAAAACTTTCAGTGTCAGCTCATAAACTACATTTACCATTTCATAATTATACTCTAAAAAACAATGTGCAAAATACTTTATCTGTCAATAATATTAAGAATAATGAAACTGTAAATAGAAATTTAGAAAATCCTACAGATGTAGAGTTGGTTAAAGAAGAGAGTAAAAGTTTGAGTGACCCTACTGATAATGAGCTGAATTATATCCATATTTCAGCTATATACACTTGCAACAATTGTGACATATCAATGAATGAATACGATGAGGTTGTTGAACATTGTCAGCTGCATACCAATTTAAATGATTTAGGATTAGATTCAATTGAATGTGTTTCATGTCATTTGAAATTTCTCTCATCAACTTACAAGAATCATCATGATTTACATGCTTCTTTTACAAAGGACCAGTTTAAACAATTCAGTTTTGACATCCTGTACTTTGGATCAACAAATGAAGATTGGTTAAAACATTTGTTTGGAAATTTATCAAAAAGTGTAATTAATAAATATATTATGAATTCAATATATAAAGATGAATACAGAATTAAATTAGATATTATCCAAGAGGGTCCTGAACATCGTACTATTTATAAATGTGGCAAATGTAACATTATTATAGACGCTCCATCTATTTACGAACACAAGACAGAATGTCGTACAAATGTTAAAAAGTTTTCTTGTAAATCTTGTAACTTATGTTTTGTAAATAAATTAACAATGCTTAATCATGAGAGCATCCATAAGAATTCTGATATTGCCGGCAATTTTTATAGAATAGTCATATTCAACCAACAAGAACATGAAGCTATAAATATTCAAATAGCAAATACGAGGAAATATTATATTTTTTATCAATGTAGATTTTGTCATGTTCTTGTAGATTATAATACATACGAAAAGCATTCATGTTATACGAGTGATTTTACAAAATGTAATAAGTGTGGTTTATTAATTCAAGAAGCTGAGTATAATTTGCACATAAGAAAACATGTTCATTTAACTTCATTTAATACAAATTTTATTTATGTTATATTACTTGGTAAAATTAGAAACCGTACACAGAAAATAAATAATGAAAGAGTTGAGATTGTACCTACATTTAGCGGAATGATAAGTGATTATACATTTTATAAGTGTGCAAAATGCGAAGTTTGCGTAAGATATCGTCGAAGCGTTGTTGGACATTATTGCTTAATAAGTGCAGCTAAACTAGAATGTCCTAAATGTGGCTTAATATTTGAAGAAGGAAAACTTAAAGGGCATCTCAGACTGCATGACAACGATCCCTATTTTACTAAAGATACTATAATGATTGAGGTCTTTGGAATAAATGGAATAAGTAATGATGATAACAATGGTAGTGAATTATTTAATACTTCATCATTAGACACTGTAAAAATATATAAATGCTCATGTGGTCTTCATTTTTTAAATAAAGTTACTATAAAGGAACATTCTAAAGGCTGTTGCGGTAAAATAAAATTGAAACAAAGTAAGCAAAATTGCCTCAAGTGCGGCCTGATGTTTAGTCATGATATTTTATTTAAACATTTGATAAAACATCACAAAGGTAAAAATGTGACATTTAAATATGAAATTATTAAAATGTAAGTAATTAACGTATTGCAATATTTTACCGAGGTATACCTATTTCTTGAGTATTAGCCATAAATAAAATAATGTTTTTCGTCTAATGATTAATTATATTGTACTTAAGTATAAGTATTATTAGTAGTTACTTAGTATAATATTATCATCACTAACTTACTTAATAATAAATTATTATAAAAATAAGTAGATAGTGAGTTATTTCTTTCATTTCTTATACCTACTTCATCTAAATTATATTTGATAAAAAACAATAAAAATAAATGCTGAAGTAAATTTACCGTTTTACAGTCTAAACTACGGAAGATAGGAATGTGATAAAATTGGTCTTAAGTTCTCTTCTTTTAGCTTCACATCGCGTATAGCAGAGTAAGCAGATAGGACCTAGTAAAACGTTCCTTACTTTCGAGACCAGCATTTCCTAGACATTGCCTGCAGTGGCAGAAGCAGAATTCGACGCAGCACTTGGGCGCTTATAATAAATTATTTATTCCCCGAGTGGGAACCGAACCCATAACCGTCGCGTTTACAACCCACGCGCTATACCAATCTTATTTGTTGTCTTGTTAAGATTTTTTGCTATTCATGGTTATGGATTCATCATGAGGGTGCCAGGCTGACTTCTCCGCGGAAGAGTTAATTGCTAATGACCTATACATATTTCTACCGCGTAAAAATTGATTATAAATTAAGCCAGTTCTTTAGTAAACTACTTAATTTTGTACCCTAAAACGTAAGTTAGAAATGTAAGTTCTGTTATATACTTTGTATTTCTATAACAAATATTTACTGATAGAGTTCCAACGTTATCAATTTTAAAATTAAAAATAAATAAAAATGTTGCTAACATTATTGAAATTTATGAAAGGTGATGAAATTTTTAATAGTGTATCCAAGAAGGTGCACGCTTTATATAAAAATATTTATTGGACATATTACCGTACTGTAAAAAAAAATTCAATTGCTTCGTATACCAAAGAAAAAGAAAATTAGATACAATCCAGTTTTATTTTTTTAAAGGCAATTATCAATTTTATCATGTCAATTTGTCAAATCATCAATCCAAATGTCAACAAGAGATTCAAAACGTAGTGCTATATTAGTGCTAGTGTTAAATGAAACAGAAATAATATGTCTTATAAACTATTACTATTCGTTTCCTAAATTAACGAAAATTTAAAACAATGAACACCTTTTAGTGAAGCGTATTAGAACTAATGACGATAACAATGTTTCTACACGAGCGAATTTGCCAATGGATTGGCCACTTGAAACTCTCTCGAGTAATTCTTATGGTCTCCATAATATTATTTGTGGTACCGCTCGTTACTCATTATTATTTGTCAAAGGTATGATAAATATTTGTTAAATATCTTTGGGTATTATTTTTTCTATTTTATTTAGGTTGTTAATTTTAAGCTCTCACTTTTTGTTCTACTATTAAAATCAAAATATCACTTCATTAAAAAATATTTATTTTAGTCTGATATAATGTTTACATTCTAGTTGATAAAGTCGTATACTGATTTTTCATGAAAATCGTGTTGTATACTTAATTGTTATTCAGCTATTTCATTTTCTCTTTTTAGTTTATGTATTAAATTAAAATAATTATGCTTTGTTGCTACATTTATATGTTTCTAATCATATATATTTGTAATATTTGTGTTTTATTTATTAGTTTAATTTATAAATAAATGAAAACCATTCACCAAAAAAATATTTTCATAGTTAAAGATATAAATAAATGATTCTCATATGTTATAAGCATGAATAAATTCTATAAGTGTATATAAAAATATACATTTGTATAATTTATACACACAACAATCTTTTGTATCATTTGTAAATAGGCATAAATAATAAAAAAAATAAATAAATAAAGGCTAACAATTCTCTCAAAACTGTGTAGAATTCAATGCCATGCATTGCCTCTACCAGATCTAGTAAGTGTAGATATTTAATTTAACCACAAATGAGAATCAAACCCACAACCTGTCTTGTTTTTAGTTGCGCATTTGTGCCCCTGCACCACAACTGGCCTCAAATATATTTATTACAATATATCACCTTTAACCACTTATTTCCAATAAGAGGTAATTACAATATTTTATTTTGCAGTATGAATCATCTTCAATGGCATTGGGTTCTAACAGCATGCGGCACACCTTAGAGGCTCTCGGAGATTTGTCTACAATGAATGTAGTTGACCTTAAAGTTAGAATTGAAGAAATGTTACGAATAAAGGTATTAAAATATTAATTTTAAAATATATATTATAGCATTACAGATTTTATAAATATTTTTCATATAACTGTCTTCAATTTGTATTAACTAGGCTTCTGTATCTACTGAGTTGAGAGAGTTAGAAGAGAGACGGGGAAAGCTACAACGAGAAGCTGCAGCTGCTAGTGCCAAAGCAGATAATGTGAAAGCAGAGTATGCTCGAGCTACTGCTGAGCTACAAAGATTGCGAGTATCAGCTGACCAGGCTAGGCTGGCTCAGTTGGAGGCTATACGACGGGATTCACCAGAATTAGCACCCCCTGCACAAATACTTCCATCTCAACCTCCTTCAGTCCTTCCACCTATTGATAGAAATTCTGAAATCCACTGTCGCATGTATTCATGCTTTGATCACTCAAGATGCTCCCTTACATCTGGTTTCCCTATATACTTGTATGATCCCGACGTCTACGCCCCACTCGCGGGTGCAGAGATCGATGGATTTCTCAAAACCACTTTGCGCCAGACATTGGGTTATAATTCGCACCTTACGCACAATCCTAGCGAAGCGTGTGTGTTCCTGGTACTAGTGGGTGAAGGGTTTCCACTAGACAAGAACCCATCGTAAGTTACTTGAACACTATCTCTGCCTTATGAAAAATTTTCTGCTAAGATAAATCTGTTTCAGTAAATATTTTTTTTAATTTTCAGTTCAACAACAGATGTATTTAAGCTGTTATTGAATGAGACCGCTATAAAATCATTGCCATATTGGGGTGGCGATGGTCGAAATCACGTTTTATTGAACTTAGCTCGTCGCGAACTATCTGTTGGGTCGGGTGATGCTTTCCAGTCCGCGTCAACGGGACGAGCTATGATCGCACAATCAACTTTTACATTGCAAAAGTTTAGACCCGGTTTTGATATTATAACTCCACCGGCGCTGGGACCGCCTGGAGGAGACGTTTGGGCAGATTGTGCTCCTATGGCACCTGCACGCCGTAAATACATACTAAGGTTAGTAGCCGCATAAATGTCTTGGTAATATTTATTTTGTTTGCATTGATAAGCAATATTTAGCTTTCAGGGATCTCAAACGCCGACACCATTTGGGCGAAACATTGACGATGACAAGTTTCTTATAGAATCACTGCAGAAAACTGCAAATTCCGCTCCTTCTTCGGATGTGTTTTTTCTACAATTCGAATGCGATCCACCGATAGAAAGACGTGCAGTACTACCGATAGGCGATTGGGCGCTTTGTGGAACGGATCGTTCGCGACGGTCCACTTTACGTGATTCTACATTTGGTTTAATACTAGCGCCTGCGGATAATAATTATGCGTCGACGGCGTTATTACAAGCTAGATTGTACGAAGCATTGCGATCTGGAGCAATACCGGTCATATTAGGTGGAGACAGAATAAGGCTGCCATATGATGAAGTGCTGGATTGGCGCAGGGCGGCCCTATTATTGCCAAAAGCCCGAGTCACGGAGCTACATTTCTTATTGAGGGCTCTGTCGGACGCCGACTTGTTAGTGTTTCGCAGACAAGGCCGAGTACTTTGGGAACGCTATTTAAGTTCTGTGCAGTCCAGTATAGATTCCTTGCTAGCGACTATAAGAATGCGTTTAAATATTCCGGCTCGACCTGCGCCTGCATCTATTGGATCGCCAGCTTTTAATGAATCCTATTATCCACCCAAATTGGAACCACCAGCGGTAGATACAGAACCCGAGGAGACGCTTGGACCTCTTGAAGCACCTTATCCTAGTCCAGGATTTCGAAGAAATTACTCTTTGGCCTTATTACATGGATATGAAATGTGGAATGATTGGGGGGAGCCATTTGCTCTATATCCGCAGCTGCCATGGGACCCCCCAGTAACCTCCGAGGCCAGGTTCATGGGTTCCGCAGCAGGGTTCAGGCCTATTGGAGCCGGTGCTGGTGGTGCAGGAAAGGAGTTTAGCGAAGCTCTGGGCGGCGACCGTCCTAGAGAACAGTTCACAATAGTTATATTGACGTACGAGAGAGAAGCTGTTTTGGCTGCGGCCTTAGCGAGGCTGCGCGGACTTCCTTATTTGAATAAGGTAATAATAGTTTGTAAAAAAATTCTTTCTTTGTTTTTATTAGTATCCAAAAACAATATAGTAAACTGCAGTAATTTAATATGGTAATTTTTATTTTTCTTTTTATAATTTATTTATAAGTAACAAATATATTCACAGCAAGTATCAGACCTCCTTCATAGAACGACCAGGACCACCAGAAAATTTGCGTCTAGATCGGATGGCAATGCAATATTTTCCTAGCAATAACTGGATATACTTGCGAATACAATTAGAAAATACTTTTAAATATATTTTTAAACTATACCTTTAAATATATTTTGAACTATCGGTATTTTCTAAGCCTACAATATACCCCGGTGTAGGTAGTAGTGGTATGGAACGGTGTTTCGCCACCGACGGCGGCGACAGCGTGGCCCGAAGCGGGCGCGCCCGTCGCCGTAGTGCGTGCTGCGCGCAACTCGCTCAACAACCGCTTCCTGCCCTACGACGTCATAGACACCGAGGCCGTGCTCTGCGTGGACGATGACGCGCACTTGCGACACGATGAGATTGTGTTTGCTTTTAGGTTTGTTGTTTTTTAAATTGCTGGTTAATTTATAAAGATAAGTTATTAAAAGATGTGTTGGTCGTCAGGTTAGATTCACATTTGAGATAATAACCCCTCCTCCTTCCACGCCCTCCCCTCCCAGGCATCAGGCGAAAAGTGGGAAACAGAATATCTTGAGCTTGACACGAGTTTGTTAATACGCTTATTCAATGCATTTAAATAAACAATAGCGTTATCTTTTAATTAGGTAATACGGAAAAAATCTAAGCGATAAAGTATTATCGTTCTCTACTTCACTATACTTCTGTTTTTTTTAATTATGGGACAACATTGTGTTACAAGAGTCAGTGTTAGTGACTGAACTTCTCAGAAATAATTAAAAAGAAAATCTTTGTCGAGAGATCATTTCAGTTACATACCACTTATAAATATAATAATGATTGCCATAATTACAATCTAAGCTGTGTTTTATTTCCTTTGTTTATAAATCATGATTTTTTTACTTTACAGAGTATGGCGCGAGCATCGTGACCGCATAGTTGGCTTCCCCGGCAGATATCACGCGTGGGATTTGAACTTTAACAATGGTTTCTTATACAATTCAAATTATAGGTAGGTTTTTTGTTGCATGTTGTAAAAAATGATTTTTTAATTAATTATTTATTAATTTAAAACTTCTTCAGATCAAAAATAGGATATGAAATTGTAGAGTGTCATAGCACTACGTTGTTTCTGTTTAAAAATAGTTTCACATTTATAGCATATACAGGAATAAGCGTGAAGCTGTTTTAATTTATCATATATTATTATTATGATAAATTCATTAAAGCCACTTTATGTTTATTAAAATCTATATTAAGATAAAGGGTAATAGGTCTTTGTCCGTTCAGGATATGATCCTGATCCTATTTTATTCTGGACCCTAGGACCAAAAGAGAGATGGCTAGGTTATATACACGCTTATAGCCAGATATTTTAATTTATTTGGATATTTTACTTTTGGGCGGGCTCACTTTAGTTTTATTATTATTTTTTATTGTTTAATTATGTTTTTTCAAGTTGTGAACTAAGCATGGTGCTGACCGGCGCTGCGTTCATACACCGCTACTACCTGTGGGCGTACTGGAGGGCATTGCCGGCTGCCATACGCGACTACGTAGACGAATTCATGAATTGTGAAGACATTGCTATGAACTTCCTGGTCTCTCATATCACGAGGAAACCACCTGTTAAGGTTGTTATAGATTGTTATTGTATCGAAAATTGTGCGGAAATTGAAGAACGGAGTATCTTTGCACTAGGGCCCGTATTTATAAACCTCTCAACTCTGAAATCAATTTAATGTGCCTTTTTCATGCGTCTCAAGATTGATCTCGAAGTTGAGAACGGCGTAAAATTACGAACCTTACCGAACCGAACGGCGTAAAAGTGTCCCTTTGCCTTTCTTGCTATATGTGGGATACAGCGTGAAGCTAAAAAATTAAAGTAAGAAATGAATAAAAATAAACAGAAAAATGTTATTAACAATTTTTTTGTGCTCAGGTGACATCTCGTTGGACGTTCCGTTGCCCTGGCTGTCCCGTTACGCTTTCTGCCGACGAAACACACTTCCACGAACGACACAAATGTATACAGTTTTTCTCTCAGGTAATGTACTTACATACTTTCAGTGTAACATTAACCAATAAATTAAATTATCAAATAATTATGTTCTAAATATTTATTTACACATACGTGATTGAAATATATTTTGATTTGTTATAATAAAAGTTAAAGATATATTTAATTAAACATTTACATCAAAGAATCTCAACTGTTTAAAATCTTTTTAATAAATTAGTTATTATTTAAGCCAAATAAAAAATATTATTCTTTTGGGCGCGTTTTCTTATATGCTTATTTTTAATATAAATTTTATTATTACCAGGTAATGGGTTACACGCCGCTGTTATCGACTCAATATAGAGCGGACTCTGTGCTTTTCAAGACCAGGATACCTCATGACAAGCAGAAATGCTTCAAATTTATATAAATAACAATTATTTATTAATGAATCTGTCATATGAATATCGATATATAATAAAGAGTGGTACATAAATTGCGTCATACTTTAGGGAAAGGGAGGAGGGCCCCTGCTTCCCCTGAAACGTCGAAGTTAGGTGTTAAAATATGTATTTAAAACACGACATTTGTGTGAACTATAAAAATAATTTCAGAATTGCTATTTTAAATTAATAATTTTTGAAATAGTAAAATCGTGAAATTCGTGTGATGTGATTTTTGCATGTCTAAACTTTTTGCTAAGTTTCATGTTTTTTAATTTTTTACTGAGTGATGTATGTGTCTGTTAAGCAATTAGTTATATTTTATGTATTTATATACGTAGATACATATTGGTAAAAAATATACAGCAGTGATTCTCTTAATCGGGCAAAGAATTTTATGAAAAAGTGTATTATTCTTTATGTATTATTTAGTTTAAAATATGTAACACCGTGTTAGCGTAAAAGCAATCAATATAAAAGTAAATTAAAAAAACATACTTTTTATATAGTTGTATAATTTTTGTTTTGTTAAAATGATGGTTTGTAAACGTGCATTATATTCTAAATAAGTATAAATTCAACTAATTGTTTCGGTTGATGTACTATTGAAACATACCAGATTGTAAGTAATGTAATTTTTTTTTAAATTAAAGGTAACGAAAATTAACAAACTATGCAGAACAAAGGGATATATAGGAATGATATAATGAACAGTATGTGGTCGCTAAAAGCTATTTTTTTGTGTTTATTATAATACTATTATTAAATGAATACGCACACTATATAAAATAAATATTGAAATATTTATTTGACAATAATATTACTTGGTCTAGTCTGATTAATGAAATAATTATTCATCAAGAATTTCAATTTTTTTAATAATATTTGACAATACCTTCCTATACTTAACAATATTTTTATTTTAATAGTATTATTATAAGATATAAACAATAAGTACAGCGTTTCTTTGAATATGATAGAACAGATTTTACTTGTTTTTTTTATTGGTGCTGAATAATTATTTAATGTTTTGAAATAATTGTATATAATTTTAAGTCTTAAGTTAGAAAAAGAATCAACAGTTCTTTTTCAATTTAGTTATAAGCTTACAGTGACGTTCAGTGACGCTACGTAATTAGTGAATAACTGTTATTAAATTGACAGAAACTAACATTTGTACCGATTAAACGTTATTAACCCATATAGACCCGCCGTGCCTAAATGGGTACACCTACAATAGTACCCTTGTT
>FASU01002418.1:1962-12939 GCA_001486225.1 Heliconius pardalinus sergestus | reverse complement strand
TAGCCTTCGGGCGGCGTAGTATGTGTATGACCGACGCGAAAATATTCTTATAGTTCAAGCAGGCGTAGCCGCGTCCGGGTCCACTAGTAATAATATAAATAAACATATTATTTAAAAAAAAAACATTATTGATAAAAATATATGAAATTAAATTTATTTTATACTTGTTGAACATAAACATAAAAGTAAAGGAATTGAATTTACATAAATTAGATTAAATTAAGAAAAAAATAAATAAAAATAAAACAATAATTAATTAAATTTTATAACGCAGATATTTATATAATGAGACACAAAATAACAGAATAAGAAGTTCAATGAAGAATTTTATCATTAGCATAAAGAGTAAGCTATATTTTATTTGGGAAATTAATTTATTAACCGATTTCTCCATCAGGAATCTCAATCTCAATCTCTGGAAAATCGAGGGAATTCTTTTAATGATCAAGGCACGTACTATATATGTTTTATATAATTTCTTGTAAAAAATATAAAAATGGGAGAGATTTATAGAAGGTTAGTTGCGTACTATCAAGTTGTTCGGGTGAGCTGATGATGAGAGTACAGTTCCTCAACTCAGAACGGTTAGGCTATGTCCTTGTAATTTCCCACATAAAATTTTCTTCATTTCTTCTTCATTTCCTTTGTAAAATATATAAAGATTTATAAATGAATTAAATAAGAATGTAGATATTACTTGAAACGCTGATAATTAATGTTGCCACTAATATCAATAACTCTGATTTTAACCAAATTCAAAAAAGAGGAGGTACTCAACAAGAAAACTATATACAACGACGACGGTTCGATTTACTCGAAATATATTTTAGGAACCTAACACGGTTCTTATACAATTGTAAGTAGTTATGAGAGCCCTCATACTATTTGGACACTAATACCTATTAAACTATATTGAAGAAAGAAAAACCATTAAGGAATCATTAAGGAATAATTAAGAGCCAATAAGCTGCTATAGTACTAGGGCATAACAGTGTACGATGCGCGAGCAGTACCGTAATAACCAAATTAGTTTATATTCAATTCACGTCTATAATAATAACATCATTAATAGCCAATAAACGGACTTAATTATAATGAAAATATATACGTGGTTAGTGACGTTATTGTGCAGGTGGAAAATGATAATATTTTACATACGGTGGTTATAAGTTCTTCAATCAGTGAAAAATGTAATTTTAAAACATTCAGCCGAGTGATAGGAATAAAGGAGCTTCACGCTTTTTCCCGTATGGCTCTCTGAACCCACATGGCTCTGTTGAACATAAGCCTCCCGGAATAATCTCCACGCCGCGCCGTCTCCATTGCGCCGATCAGTCAACCTTGACCAAATCGTCGGTCTACCTGGTGAATGAAGTACCTGCCCACCGAGCGGCATTCGGTTTGCGGCCGCCATTCGAAAGCTTTACCTAGGAGGAGAGAACCTAGTGTCAAAACACTTCGCTCTTCATTAACCAAACAACACTCTTTATGTGCGGACGGACTACCTTATTTTCTTATAATTATTTTTAAAATATTATATTTTTTTTAAAAAACTATAAAAATGTGTTGTGCTCGAAGTTATAAATTGTATGAGCCTACACTCGAATAGTTGACTAGTAACCTCTGAAGAGTTCAAATATGCATCATCACACCAGTTCGTTGATACCATGACGTTGCATTGTCACCTGAACTACGTATAACTGGCCAGTTTCATGAAGATACAATTATTGTTACAAGTGGTTCAAATTCAGATTCTTAGTTTTTTTTCAAATGTAGTTTACAGCTCGACCTAATAAAAGCGTGTTAATGTTTTTTTTCGTACCACTTGCGGGAACCTATTGTTGTGTCAAAAGCTCAAATTTACAAATATCATGGCTTGTTATGTGTTCGATTCCCACTGGGATCAAATATATTCATTTCGTTGTTTTGGTAACAAGTCAAAACGCGGCGTTGAGCTTTACCACTCAATGGTAGGGGACGATTGTCTTAACACTAGGTTCCCTTTGTCTACCCCACTATGAGAAAAAAGCGTGAACTTGTTTTATTATTTCTTTGGTTGCGTAATAATGAGACTATTCAACCTCATACTACACAGTTACACCGTCAAAGAAATACAATTATAATATTATATTTTGTTCCAGACAGTCTAACGTGCTCATCGTGCATTTATTCAACAGACTGTGAAAAGTACATTTAAATATCAATTACTAAAAGTGTGTGTATGGAACTTGAAAATTTATTATTATAAAATTTATTATTGAGGCCGTCGTGGCGTAGCGGCAAAAGGGTGTGACTCTAACGCAACGGTTGTGGGTTCGATCTCCACTCGAGCACGTAAAATATTTATTTACGTTTATATTTTCCATATCTTCACTCTGGTATCGAGGCGCGGCGTTGAGCTCTGCCACTCGATGCCTCCAATGTTTCAATGTTTAAATTGGCCTCTTGATCAATAAAGTTGCTCACCCCTGCTAGATCATCATTCACCTCATAGTGATCTTAACATACAAGTGTTATCTAGAAGTCCACTTTATATGATAACAAGATCTCCTCGAATCCTCAAGAGCATTCCAAGTTAATACGCATATGGTACTGGTAATTAAATCTATTAGAACAAACACATGAGGTATTCTCCAAGTTACGGCAAAATCAGTTATGGTTATCCAAGACAGCTAGAAATTGACATTTATGGTAGATCTAGGAGGAGGCTTAGGAGGAGCTAGGAGGAGCCTTAGGAGAGGAGGAGTTCGGATATCTCTCACTTACATGAATAATATTTATATGGAGGACTGATATATAGATACAAACATCAAAATCGATCAATACGTACCTACGTAGAATGATAAACACATTACGCTTCTCCGCGTCGTGCAGTTGGAGAAAAAAAATTAAAAAGGAAAATACAAAGCTTTATATTTCATAAACATTACCAAATTTAAGCTTAATTATTACACACATTAGTGACCAATTTTCTTTATCACCTTTGATCTTTTGACGACTGCTCACAATATTCTCTAAATAGGCTGGTCCCTAAAATTTTCGGCCTAGACCTTTGTTACCTTTTATGAAAATCTTTTAGATACCAGCTCTTTTACACGGACACAAAGTGCTCTCTAAAGAAAATATGCATAGTTTAACCGCAGGAATTACGTAAAATAGGGCAGTCTCGTATAGTAGATAGGAAGTCAAAATTATGATAAACAATTTATAGGCCATGATGCAGGGGAGACGAGATAAAACACGTCATTGAGTTTCGCCAAATACCACGCAATGTCTCTTGAATTCGGCGGAAAGTGGATTACTCCACTTTCAAACCTTGGAAGTGTCTAAATGGGGACGGAGTGTCTTAACACTAAGTTCCCTGGTTCCAGCGTGAAGGTTTTAAATTTGCCAAAGTGGGGAAATGAAAATGTTCATTCCCCGGAGTCGGAATCAAACCCACAATCACCTCAAAAAAAGTAAAAAGACAGGGCTGTGTGATAAAAAATATATTATTTCAAGCGTACGATCTAATAAAAATTCTAATAGCCATCACAGTCTACTACCAAAACTCTTTTAATATCTCAAGCAAACGAACTGATTTTACAAAATTATTGAAAAACTTGCCCCATTCAAAATTAAAATATTCAACGCCTAACTTTTTACGTTCTAAGTTTATTTTTGTACCAGTACCAGAGCACAATAAGAACCGGGGTTTAGATTATACATATATTTTTAACTATTACATAAAAAGAAAATAGTAGAAAAGGGCGCGGACGACCAATGTCGTTGTGGGTGTGTTTTATTTAATAAAAAAGAATAAAATAAAGAAACGAGTTAAAATCGAACCCACTAGGAACAAATATGATTCTAATAATATAACACTGAAGTCTTTGATTTTTTGTAAGCTATTAGAGCTTACAAAAAAAGCTCAGGACCTATTGATTCGTATAAGTAAATTATTATGTTCTTCTGTAATGAATAGTCCACTTATCGAAGAAAGCTTATATAATATGATATATCACGTTAATCGTTTCGATATGTTATGGCCCATACACAAACCAAAACCTAGTAATAGATATATGCAAAAAGTGAAGCATGAACTCGCAATCAACCCAATAATTGAGATATGTTCCACTGTGCTATGTTGGTGTTCTAGAGTAAATATGTATGTAAATAAAAAAATTCAATACAACTTGGTTATCGAATATCCATCAAAAAGAATGAAGTCTTGATCCTAAAAATTTCCATAGAAAAATAGGGTTTCATCGCAATATACTACAGCTTAAGTAATACAGTACAGTACTTTGTATATCCGTTGGCGTGTTACGTAAATATACGTACAGTACAGTATTTATTTGTATTCCATATGAAATACTAGAGACATGAATTTGGAGTCTATACATCGAGTGTCTCTAATTCCAAAAATTATTGTGACACGATAATTAGTGTCGCAGTGTCCAAGTGTCCAGTGCACTTGAAAGGTTTCCGAATAGGTTTGACATCATCAATATGTGATGAGTGAACAGTGCGGATTCATTTTTCGTACACATACAAACAGACAGTCATAGACAAATAATCAGTACAAGTCTAAACAAAGCATACATAAATTTTTACCATTTCTGATAGAGTTTCTGTCATACTCTATTCGTACCATTACATTTTTCTAGTCAGCGACAGTACACGCGATGGTTGTGGGTTCGATTCCCACTATTTAAATGATTTTTATTTCTCCGCTGTAATAGATTAAGAACAGTGCTAGTTAAGTTCTATCATTCATCATACAATTGCTCAAAAATTGAGCGAAATTTTCGCTTATAACACACACACAATTTCAATTATAACACTACAATAAAAAAAAGATACACCAAATAAATATTTGCCTAGTCAAGAATCGAACCTAGGACTATACAATCAAACACTTGCCGTAAACCTTAAGCGTAGATCCTTATGCAAAAGTTATATAATAATACATCAATGTATTACAAAACACAATCATTTAAGTAACTGATAACATTATCATTTATCTGTTAATATTTCACGATTCAACAATAGCCAGCCATTATGGGAATTGAATTCGATATGTTCGCATATTATTTTGTATTCAGTACTCACATTATTGGTTTTAGCATACCTAAAATGAAAGCTAGGTTTGTTCAACATTGCAGGCATAGTACACTCGGCGAGTTGTGGCCCTGAAGCTATCCGTAGCTGGCTGCTAAGTTTTATATAGGGATTTTTTTTACTTTTTATATTTTCTTCTCTTCGTGTGAACATTGCGCAATAGTTCAAAAAGGCTTACTTCACATCGGCCACCATATGTCGGGCGTATTATACTAATTATGGATCGTTTAATTTGATAGCTTGTTAGCTGATGAGTGTATTAGAATAATTTTGCTGAATTGCTTGCTAAAATGTATGTATTTGAGGACATTCTGATGCAAAGGGACAGTGTGATTGTAAACTAGATGGTTGTGAGTTCGATCTCCCTTCGAGGGAATGATTTTATGTATTTTTTTCTTTTTCCTGCTTTAGTAAACTAGGCGCGTAAGGCATTAAGTTTCATCACTTAACAGGCAATGTCTCGAAAATTGAAATGAACGTGAGAATTTTTTATCACTGGCTTTGCCTACTCTGCTTTACGTAAAAACGATAAAAGTATTTTTCATTTTTTGATAGTCTTGCCCCTGTCCACGATTCAATACACAACGAAATAACAATATAAAATCCAATGATTTTTTTGCACAATAACATGTGACATAATGAGACGGAGAAGGTAAATATTCTGACATTATTTTTTTGGGTTTAATTATCTCTTACATATATCCCGAAATTCGGCGGTGCGAGTTACCCGAACACGTTTCCCTCTGTCTACCCTGCTATATGCGGGATACAGCGTGAAGCTGCTTTAAATCTTTAACCATTTCTAATATAACAAGTGTATGACTGTAAACGCTATAGATTAAGAATTCAATTTCCTCTCGAAGAAATTAAATATTAAATATTTTTATTTTCTCGTTCTGGTAATAAGACAAAGCGCGCCGTTGAGTTCTGTCATTCAACAAGCAAGGCCTCCAGAATTCAGAGGAAAGTGAATGGAAAGGTCTTAATGAAAGCAGAAAGTCTTAACACTACGTTCCCAGGTTCCAGAATGCCTACCCTTTTATTTGCGGGATACATTTCGAAACTAAAAAAAAACACAATTTCCCTTTAACTTCCTTAGTTTATGTAAGAACATAATACCATTACAAACTTTTAATTAAACACACACTTTAGTGGAGAAATGAAAGTTTTGAAAAATAGAATTTTCTACAACTTTTTTATTTGTTAATTATTAAATATAAGTAGTAAAATGTTGAGAGCGCATTAAACATGGACATCCGGTTGTACGTGCAGATGGTTGTGGGTTCGATTCCGACTGAAGCGAAACTTTATATCTATTTAATAATAATATTCCCAGTCTTATCTCAAGAGCCTTTATCTAAGGAACACTTGGAGACATCGAGTTGAAATTCAAACCATATATTCAGATCTACGGTTCCATGAGATTTCCTGAGAAAATCGTATTTTCTCGTATCGTACTCTCAAATACGAAATGGCCGTTTATATCGCAAACACATATTTCGACACTATGAAAGAAATCAAAACTAATAGGGAACTTCCGGTTGACCTAGGTTTATGAAATTTGGCAGCTCGCATCTGCACTTAATAGTAGTTCAGCGAAAAATCTACATTTGTGGTTGTCCTGAAAAATAGTAGCCTAAAAAGGAGGACAGAATTTGGTATTAAAGCCGCTAGTTCAAGTGAGGTACAGATGAATCTGGAAAACTTTTTGTGAAATTCAAACTTAAGCTAAGCTCTAACGGAACGTTGTACGGAACCCTCGCCGCGGTGCGAGCCCACTTTCGTAGGCACTGCCTTCCAAGCCGGTTATACCTTTATTTTCATGCGACAATTAAAAACTACTTACAAGAGTCTAAAAATTATGAATATTTTGAATTTGAATTTTGAATAAATAAATAATTATACTCTAAAGAACACCCAAGACACCGCTGTAATACATTTATAATGAAGACAGTTTTAAATACAACTTTTTGAGTTAACAATCTTAACAAGAATCGGGAATGAAGTATCGCAAACTTCTCTGATATAACCAGGCTAGGTTAGTTTTAAACAGTTAAAATGGATGTTATAAATGAATTGTAACTGGAATGAGTTATTAAAGCTATTATCGCGCGATCTCTCGAGGGACAAGCCGCAGCGTTTAATTCCGCCACTCAACTCGCGGTGTCTTGGAAATTCTACCTACCCTAATGTTTCACATACCAAAGCAAAAGGGTGGAGCTGTAAAAAATATATAAGTATCTCCAATTTAAATATTCTTTCGTTATTCAAGGCGTAACCTAACACCGCAATTTTACAGGTAGACATCCAAATATTTGAGTAATATCCAAAAAAAATGTTAGCCAAAGCTAACCAAATATTTGAGTAATATCAAAAAAAATGTTAGCCAAAGCTAACAAATATTTAAAAAAAAAATAGGATGATGCAATGTCAAACCGTCAAGCACACAACATGGACGCGTGGATATCAAAGGAGTTTGTTTTAAAACTGTTCGAAATAACATGTTCTAAAACAATCGATGGTTTTTGAATACAGTTTAAAGCTACCATTTTTTTTTCAGATTTATGCCTATCCCGCAAAGCTGGTTGGACAAAGAGAACTTAATGTTAAGACACTCCGTTAATATGAAAATAAACTAATAGTTAACATCGCACTGACATTCCGTGTTGAATATGGAAATCAACGCCGCGTTTTGTCTTGTTACCAAAGCGACGAAATGAAAATAAATCATTGCCCAAGTGGGAATCGAATCCTTTTCATTTGCGGTGCCCTGTCCAACGAAGTAAGGGAAACTGCTTCTATATTTCTTTCCTTCATTGGAATCGAACCCACAATCACCACGATTAATTAGATCTCACGGCCTCAATTAGATGTAAAAAACGCAATAATTGTCCCGTATAATATAATACATGCAATTTATCACGTAGTTCCTCCTAGTTTGTTTCCTTAACTCGCAAGGCAATTGCGAGTCAACAACGCGTAGCGATGACACAGCATGACGGGACAAGTTGACGGGTATTTATGACGTCACGTCACGTCATGTCACGTCACGTCACGTCATGTTGCATGTCACACGATATTGGTTATCGATGGCCCCTATTATGTGGGTAATGTATCTTAGATTATTTTGTATAATGTTGAGGAAAATTTGTGATACATTTTGATATATATTTTTTATACATTTTCTATATTGAATTTCAAACTAGCGAAGATTTTTTTCATAAGTCACGCTGTTTTTCACTTATAGTTTGTGAGAATCACAAGTTACAAGTCACTGATGGAATCAAAAGTTATTTCAAATACATTTCTATTAATATTCAATTCTTTCATTAATAACTCCTCCTTTTTGAAGTCAACAATAGCATATCAAGAATGCTAACAGTAGTATGTCTTATGTTTCATTTTATAGGCAAGTTCGACTCGCTCTTGGCCGGTTTTTATTTATTTTTAACTTTAAACTAATGAATACACAGTGCGGCGTTTAGTTACGGCAATAGCAGGCGCGAAAACGACAACCAGAGTCTAGAATTCAAATGTGTATGAAAAATATTATCTATCTTGTCCATTAAAATAGGCCATTAGCGACGAAAATGTTGTCATAACTCAACAAACTCTTGAAAAAAATCAAACTTGATACACTTCAAATACGGAGATTATAATAGGAACGGGAATCTCAGCTTTTTTTTCCTCAGAAATTTCCTTCTTATTTTCATTCAACGAATTCAAACAGTCCCTTAATCTTGGAAGGTGTTAAAATCATTTATAAATCTTAGAAAATGATTGGATATTGGGCAGAGTGCTCACTGCTACTGAGTGTTACTTGAAATTGCTTTTAGTATTTGATATATCACAAGGTATTTTGTGATTGAATACTATTTTCTCCACTCTCCGTTCCACAAAATAACTTACGTAATGTGTGATACGGGACCATAGTACGTTTTGTTTTATAAAACTGAAGATATTTTATTAATTTTTCATTCGCCTTTCTATCAGAACGAAGAAAAAAATGTATGCCCCGAGTGGGAATCGAACAAATCTTAAGGCTTTTAAACATAAATTTTATTTTTGCCCATTTTTGCCCATTACAAGGTGTCCTTCCTTAGTCCTTTAGTTCTACAGTTTTGTCTGTGCGTTGTGCATCAACTTGCGTCACATAGTAACATAAGATATTCGTTATAAAGTCAGTTATAATTTTTCTGTATAGATAATAATCTGAAAAATTGAACTCGCATCTTTCGTGTGCATTTTGTTATTATCTCCAAACGTCCCAAGTAATATTAAAGTTTTAAACAATGTTAAAAGTTATCCTCTTACGTCAGCCAATTCCAGCTAAAGTAAACAAATACATATATCTAATACTTGTTTTACTTTATTTGTACGTCAAGGAGACGCTATCCTCACGGGTTTACTTAATGACACACTTAGCTCAATTGTTATAAGTTCAAATGCTACACAGAACAATACTGATTCTTTCGTATTTAGTATCGCGCTCTATCCCGCAAGTGATACTAAATAGCGTGAAAACGGAGCGTGAAATGCTACGTCTCTATATACCCGCCTCGACCACTGTCGTACACGCCCTCCAGAAGGTCTTCATACTTTTACGTGACTTTCATCCAGTATCATTAATACTGCGTCCTCGAAGGTCAACCAAGGTATCCTCGACCATTCTTACTACTCACTCTTGTTTTATTCATTCTCTCGACGTATCGAAACCATCATCACCACTTTCTTCTCACATCTTTCTTTCATTCGAATAATTCAATTTACCATACCTATTATAGTAAAAGCGGGATCGTCGAGAGATTTTTTTGCTACAATGACAACTTTCTTCAGCTGCACCTTTTTATTCTTTCCGGAGTGGATTTTGAACCCAGAATCATCACGTTAGCTGTCAGCAGCTGTCACGTGATAGCAGGTAAAGAGATAAATCATGTTTTACTAATTTAAATATGTAAGGAAATTAAGTGTACAAGGAAATATGTGAGGCCGTCGAGGCAAAGGGGCACAAGTGTGTATAAAAGGACAAGGGTTGTATGTTCGATTCCCACGCAAGGGAATTAAATATTTAATATTGACCTACTTGTCTTCTATTTTATATTTTCTAGTTCCGCCACTCAATAATACTTCCAGAATTCAGCAGAAAGTGCGTGAAAGAGTCTTAGTGAGGGCGGAGTGTCTGAACACCAGATTCCCAAGTTCCCTCTGCCTACACTTCTATGTGAATATAGTGTGAAGCTAGAAAATAAATAAAATAAATATTGTGTATACCCGTCTTAACGTCGAGTGTTCCATTTCAACGAGTATCTGTAATTGAATATTTTTTTCCTATCCTCCAAGAAGACGACATTGCCAATAAAATCTTTTCTCTGATATTTAATTGTATTTACTATGACGTTCGTAGCAATAATTATATTTTTAGGCAATAGCCTAGGCAGAGGAAATAGTGTTAATACATTACGTGCTGAGTGGCGGAACTGAACGCTGCGCTTCGTCTTCTTACCAAAGTAAGGAAATGTAAATTATTCATACCCCGAAGTGAGAATCTGTTTACAATCAGACCACGACGAACCTTTTATACGTGTACATACATTATACTACAAATGTAAATATTACGTACTATTTCTATTGGAAGGAGCACTAGATGAGTCTTTGCTGTGGTCAGAAGCACTCTACTTATAAATGTATTCACAGAAACTGTTTTCAATATGAATATTTAATATCTAGTTCAAGTTATATTATATACCTCGTCTGGTATAGCTCGCATATGTCGAACTAAGCCATGGTGGTAGTTGATTCGAACCCAAAAAGGACAAAAAATTCTAAAAGAAGTTATATTTGAAATGACTATTAAGAACAAAACAGTCTGACTGT
>FASU01002411.1:0-11500 GCA_001486225.1 Heliconius pardalinus sergestus | reverse complement strand
ATGTATACTGTATCGATCTCTGTCCTGTGAATACTGAAGTTGATTTCAATGTATTTTCGGTATCTAATTGATGTATTACATTAAGTTCAAAGCGAATTTGCTTCGAATGGTTTTCAATGGGTTTTGGGTGAAAACTAGAACACTGCTTTCAAAATTATTTGGTTCAGTCCAAACAGGACTAAGTTTTGATTAATCATTACAAAAATTGATTAACATATTACAATTTGTAAATAAAAATACAGGGAATTGAAGAAATAATTTTATAGAATTTAAAATTTCAGTATGTTTATTTATTTATATGCTTTATCCCCAATCCCCTGAGTGCAAATCGAACCGACAACCAAAGAGACAACCGCAATTTTAGTCAGATGTTGTGCTACGCTACGAGAGCTTCAAATATTTATATGTTAATCAGACATTATACTTTTCTGTCCCAAAATCTGTAAAATTCCGGCCAAATTATACGCTCCAAAAGAGAAAATTATTCACAGCGGTAGACACCTGTCCTTTCTAATTAAAGAAATAATGTCAGTTACGATTTTCCCAACATAGCGTATGATATATTCATATTATGCGTCTTTTCGTTCATCTAGTTTATTTGTATGTATATTTTCACGAGTAGTATTTTTGTCAAATTACATAATGTATCTATACTAATGTTATATACCTAACAGAAAATTTTGTTTGGTTGAACGCCATAATGTCAGGAAAAATATTTGTATGCTAGTTCATTCATTGGCTAAAGGCATTAAATATTATAGATTATATACTTTAAATGTGTAATGTATATGGAGGAAGAATGTAATGAACTTACAGTTTTATCGCTTAGGTGTTATTGTAAAAAAAAAAACTCACCTTGAAAATAGCCTACCATGAATATCAAAACTGGAACTCTGCGCTTTATCTCCCTTTCAGAGTGAGGTAAATATAATATTAATAATTAAAGTGAGAATAATGTGTACAATAATTATTAATCCTACTTGGCGTAGGAATCGAACTCATAATCGTCGCGTTGATGGTCAGACCTCGTGCCTTTGTAACTTTCTATAAGGTCAATTGCTGGCATTAGCCTTATAGATATATAGTTTTAATCAAAATCTCAAATAAATAAACACCGGTAGTACATGTCAATTCATAGATAAATGAAATTAATCGTTTTAATCTAAAAATTGCAAGTGTTACGTATTGTAACAGGTGTTCATTACTAATGGTGATTTAATTTCATTACAGACGTTTCATTCATAACAACATTCTTGAATTATCAAAAGAGAAGTAATGTACTTTTTAGCTCCAAGGATATTTCGTGGCACTTGGTATAGGTTTTGTAAGTTTTAGTGCAGAATCCCGTATGGCATAGCAAAACTCAACGCACTTCGTCTTGTTGTAAAAGCGAGAAAATGAAATTATTAATTATTTCACTAGTTCGAGTGGGATTCGAACCCAAAACCTGTCGCGTCACATGTTTGTGCCCCTCCACCACGACTGGGCTTTTTAGTTTTGTAAATATATAATTTTATTAAGGAAATGATTTGCCTAAAATATTGTAGAGCAGTCATATATAGCTGTTATATATGGACACATACGGGTATATATTGTATATACATACACGAGTGTATTTGATATATCTATTATTAATATCGGTTCAAAACATGTATCGGATTTCACTATTATCATATGATAGACGCCACAAAACCAAATTAACTTTTGTGTATTATTAGTAAATAATGCATTTGAATATACAATAGTTTTTATATTAATCTATTCACTAAAAATATATAGCCCAAGATCCCAAGGCCCGCAGAACTACCTAAAACACCCCGTTTTTACGTTAGTAAGTACGGATACAGTTATTACTTTACTACATATTAGACTATTAATCCTCAAAATTTCAGCTTTGCTAAAATGAAGTAGGTAGAGTCTCTGGGATTTCAGTCTTACAGTATACATGTTTTACAATTTTACTGATAACGCCTATTATTTAAACATATAAACATAATCCTAAGACAAACTAGTGACGTAACTATAATTAAATTTAACTTTTTCTGCTCAAGAAGATATTTTATTTCATAATTTATAAACACAAATCTTGAAAGCTTATATAAGATAAAAGTGCTACAGCAAATAGTAGAAAAAATTAATTGAAAGTTGGCCGTGAATCGTTTCTTAGAAGTTTAATTGTTTTCAGGTGCTTCAACTTTTAATAGAGATCTGTTCTTATTTTTCATAATGAGTACTTTTTAAGTTTTTGCTTTGTAAGAATTGGAATATTTCATATTTATAATGTAAAATATTCAAATAGTACACTAGATAAATATTTGACAATTGATGAAAAATTACGTATTGCAAAAATGCAAAATATAATCATGCCAATGGCGAAAGAAAAGAGTGTTCAAAATACTAAAGGAAGGAGATGTAAAAATCTTTAGTACCACCGAAGGGCGTTTTGTTTGAATTCGAGACATTGCGTGTAAGCGGCGTAACTCAACACCATAAAAGACAATGTTTAGCCAAGGAAGGGAAATGAAAATGGTTTATTTCGCTGAGTTCGTTCGATATCCGAACCCACAACCATCGCGTTCACAGATATTGTAGTACTACTCTACTTTACTCTACGATGGTGGAACACAGTCCTAATGAAAATAAAACATTGTCTTAAGATATTAGGCAAAATTCTTTAATATAACTGAAACTTTATATTTGATCATACAAAGAACGACGGTAATGACGAGTTAAGCAATTATACAAGTTGTCATGACAAAATATAATAGCCAAAGACGCGAAAGTAAACTGCCAACTTTTAATTAATTCGTTCTTGTGAAAGCTTCTTGTTCCCACGTAATTTATATACGGGATAGGTAGTAGAGTAGGTAAACAAAACTATTTCTCTGAAATGAAATCCTGAAATTATATACATTTTTTAAAAATAACAAGTAATTATCTCGGCAACTTTTGCAGAGCTATCTCGAAGATAGAAACGAGAAGTTAAAAGGGAAATTGAATAATAATGTTCGCGACAGTCCGACTCTCGACTGATAATAAGAACAGCTAAAGTCCTTAACCTGGCTTCGATAATTACTATACAACTCCAGTCGTTTTCTCATCGCCCGCCAAAGGAATATAGCGAAACTTCACTGAATGCCTTTATTTATATGCCATAAAATAAGAACCTATTGAAATCGGAATTAATTTAGGACGTCGAAAAGACTTCGATAATGGATTTTGTGAGACGGGTTTGTTATAACTTGCACAATAGAAGGCAAATAATTGAAGTTCACTGGTGAAATAGATGGTGTTTCTATGATATCGGCTTCCATAAAGTTTTACAAAGACAATTTGTTCCAGGCTGCTTTCAAAATATTTAGACAAGTATGACAGTTCCTTTGTAGCATGTTTGTAGTAAGCCAAAAATTCAAATGGCAATTTTTCATTGCGGATTATTTGTATATGAAATTTACCTATAGCTTAAATTGTATTGTAGATTAGCTGTAGCTCGCAACCTTGTTTGCGTAGACTAAACGTAAAATCGCGTGTTTTTGTATTGCTGTAAGAATTTCGAGAAAATAATTCGTATTGCGTCTATATATTCCCCAAGGAATCGACTTACTAAATTTTATCAATCGATGCCGTAACGGAAGAGTTTTATATATATATATTTAAACAAACATGATCAGCTGTTGAAAAGTAAAACTCAAAATTAATTTCGAAATGTATAGGAGGGATATGCCGTACGTGAAACATTGCTGCATCATCGTAACTTGTAATATCAGTCCATAGCAAAACACTGGCATTGTTGCGAATCCCAACAGAAATGCAGGAACGAAATTAAAAGTTGACGAAACAAAAAACGAATCCCTCGAAAGCTTGTTCATCAAAGAATTTGAGCTACGATCTAGTTTTTCGAAAGTTTGAAAGTTCAAACTTGGCTGTATTTCCGTAATGAAAACTGGGAGAGGCGATAATAATAATGTTGTAAGTAAGATCTTTGATTTTGGCATTTTTTACACATTTTAAATAAAACTCTAAAACTGGATTATCGCTAAATATACACCATTAATTAATCCAGGTTAAAAGTATCATTTGAAAAAGACGCTATTAGTGCTCAAAACAATAATTACCGCGTAAAGTTTAGATTTTTTACTTATAACAGTCTATATATTGAAAAAGGTAATAGCGATTGAATTTATCGAAAAACAAGTCTATTTACTATTAAAGTCTATAAGACCGGTCGTGGAGTAGGTGCACAAGCGTGCGAGTGTAAAGGCGACAGGTTGTGCGTATAATTCCCACTCGAGGAAATGAAATACTTAATATTTCCATTTAATGGTAACAAGCCGCCTCACAACACGCAATGCCTCGAAAATTCGGCTGAAAATGAACGGATGGACATACGGACGGTAAACTAATCCCTAAGAAAATAAAACCTACCGTTATGCCTTTACCTTATATATAGGTAACATATTCACCGTGGAAATCTTTTCGAGAATATTTTTTATGACAAAACAAGCGACTGTTAAGTCCGATTTGAATGAAACGTTGCGCCCCGACAATCCAATTTAGCTTTGCTTTGTGAATGTAAATTACAATCGCGATTCTATATGCATGCTCTTGTACTACTACAAGTAAATATGTACGAGTGTACTGTCATAGAATGAATTTGTCGGGTGTCAGATATACTACGGAATGTATCTATCTATTGTTTATGTCAAGTTCATGAAAAATTGAACAGTGTTGTCTAATTTCGTTGGTATAACCTAGTGTTAAGACACTCCGTTCCCATTACGCTAGTTCCGTTCCCCAATCTACGTCAAATTGTAGGGGCATTGTTTATTGACTGGCGAAATTCAATCCCGCACTTTACCAGATCGTTACCGTGAAAATATTAAACATTTCATCATATTCATTGACACGCTTGTGCCCCTGCGTCACAGCTGACCTCCCAAGGTTCAACGTATATTTATTTTACTTTATCTAGATTTTTATCGATACTATGATTTTCGCAATGCGTAGCCAATGGTTATAAAAAACAACAACAAATATTACAAAAAGGTACATATCCTCTATGTATGTGGCGTAGAATTTGTTTTTAATGACTGTTTTATCACAATAATATAATAAATATAAATTAAGTAGTATTTTTTATGATCTTTCGTAAATTGACTTTGATATGATTTATTATCGATAAGAAAGTAAATGTTTATACAAAGAATATTTATTTTATACAATAAACAATTTTATATATAAAGATGTTAAAAAAGCGAATGAGCTTTTATATATAAAATCCTTTTTTTTAATTCAATTCATTTGAAGAAAAGGGCACGTTATTACTAATATTAAAATTTATATTTTCATTTCTTCGCTTTGGTGCCGACATTGAGTTTCACCACTCAACACACATCCATACTTGACTCTTAACCAAACCGGAGAAATATCTAAAGAAACATTCTCAAAATCGCTATCAGTATAATAACACTGAGAACCATTGTATGTTTTACCTCATATCAAAAGATTTGTAACAAAATTTTAGAAATAAATATCTAAAAATATAACTTGGAATGAAGTCGGAAGACATTTTCTTTGTTGAGAGAACTTTTCAAGTCGACTCGTCATGCCAACCGAACCAACGTCTCGTCGGATATTCTACTGTCAAGTGTATAAAAATAACTGCATTAAAAATATAGAATTCTTTAACAGTAGATTTGAAATTAGAGTTTTCATTCATTCATAAATTTGTGTGAGTGTAACGCGACGATTGTGGGCTCGCTTCCCACTTGGAAGAATAAATTATTATTTATTAATTATATTTTAATTTCGTCGCTCTGGTACCAAGGCAAAAGCGCGGCGTTAAGATCTGTCACTCTTCAGGCAATACCTCCAAAAATCGGTACTACTCTATAGGCTTTTATAGAGTAGTTAAAATTGTGGTTTCATTTAACGTGGTGCTGACAATTCCACCCTGTATATATAGATGTACCAGTTGTCACAGCTTAAGACATATGTATGTATTTACATTACTTAATTCATTTACATCTTATTAATATATATCATAATACTTCTATAAAACTTTGTAAAGCCACCATCAGAAAGTTTGATGACGGCAATTAAGTCATATGTATGAAAATTAAGGTAATTGTTTTTGAGACGGTTAAGACAACTAAGTTCTTAATGTCACTGACATTTGAAATGTATATTTAGCAATTTAAATAAAAATTGTATTGTTATAATTGAATTAGAGTACGAGTCGTGCGACGCAACGCGTTGTGGGTTCGACTCGAGGAAATTAAATATTTAAGTTGAGTTCCGCCACTCAACACACAATGCCTCCAGAATTCGACGGAAAGTGGGTAACGTCTCAATGGGAACGGACAGTTTTAACAGTATCCAGGTTCTCTCTGCCTATTTATTATATTATAACAAATTACAATTTATATTTACGCCATATATTTCTGATACATTATGACAAAAGAAGCTGCCATAGTAAAATCCTAATGTACATGCGATAGTTGTTGAATTCCATTACCTAACATACAAGGCATCTAAAATGAGCAAAAAGTGAAAAACAGAGTGTCTTAACACTTGGTATTCTCTAGTGATAAATGAACATAACTATATAACAATAATAAGTTAAATTGTTAGCTTACAAGACACTGCTTTTCTTCGCTTACTCTCTTTGAGGTCCGCTTAGACGGTTTTATATTCAAATAACACACGTAGCAATGTTTATAATATATAAAATAAATGTCTTTTCTTCATCCGTTTGGTGAAAGTATAGCAAAGTTTGTCTTGTTTTGCCGGCTGACAGCCCGTATAATAGGTAAGTAAAATCACAAATAAGAAAGCTCGTAATTTCTTTTTCAGTTCTATTTTCTTCTGGCATAAATATAAAAAATATATATTACGATAATGGAAAACAATTAAACTAATAGCTTAATATAAATTGAAATTAATAAGAAAGCTATAAAAAGTCACGAATGGTAAAAATTATTAAACTGTCTGTAATATACAGACGAACTTTAAGTGCGCTCTGTAACTGGAACCTATAGCCAATACCGACTGTATTACTCAATTTTTATCCCAAATAGGGTGTCCCTATGTTAGAGGTTACAGGACATTTTAATAATTTTAAAAAGGAATTAAGTAAATTAATTAAATTAAGAATTTCTTTCTTTTTCATTTTTCCTGTCCTGTTTTCCTTTCAACAAAATACGTTTTATAGTTTAGTATATCAATATATATCTACATATAAGAATATCCCTATATACCGTGTTAGATATCTATGGTCCAAAGTACATTACCTATAAATGTATTATCAATTATCTTGCATGTATATGAGAGATACATCCATAAAGACTTTGATATATGCAAATTATAAAAATTAATATATTACGTGTTTTAACTTTCTGTACCTGCCATGCTATCATGGTAGGTAGGTACATCATATTGAGACACTCCGTTCTCATTAAGACACTTGCAGCCTTAACTTTCGCCGAATTCTGAAGGCATTGTATGTTTACTTCGTTAAGCCAGAGCCAGGATAAATCTAGGTAATTGAAGAAAATACATCAAACGTAAAAATACATAATTAAAAATAAAAATAATACATTTATTAACAAATTATGAATAAATAGTTTTTATGGTTTTGATAGAGAAATGTTAATAGTGTCAATAATTGATTTCAATCATAATGTGGCGTATAGGCATTCCCAGTGGCTTTATCCTCGTATCTTATCTTATACATGTTATATCGAGGTATTTTATTGCGCAGTATCGTAAATGTATGTATAATAAATACTTTAATTTAAAAAATCTGAATACTTTTATTAGGAAGTTTATGTAAGTTATAGAATTGGGTAGAAATTATTTCTGTTTCTTTAGGAGGATAATACCTAATAGCATATTGATGACTCCATGAAACTCCAAACAGCAGGTGACAGAAAATTGGTTGTTCCAAACCAACTGTCCATCAACTAAATCTAAGATGGCATCCCTACCGTAATGGCACTTAGTAACAACCCGCGCCCACTCAAACACCCTTCGGCTCGAAAATAAATTCCTTTAATGACACACTTGCCGCGCCTTCCAAATCATTTTCATAATTTCCACTTTTCGTATAAAGGCATTTTCTTCGCTTAACTTTAACAGCTTAGGACGGAGACGTTCTGACGTTTGCGACGTTTGAGTCCTTTCAATATTCAATGAAATACGCCTGTGACAATACCGATCCGCTTCTACTTTAATATTTAAAGGCAAAATGACATTATTATTCGATAAGACTTCTGTGACTCAGAAATATTATATAGTTTTATTGTGTAATGTATCTTCTGTAGTTAATTTAGAATGCTTTCATGCTTGCCATGTCATTAGCTTCGCTCTATATCTCTTTCATAGCAGGGTAGTTAAAAAAATCTTGGAACCTATGGTTAGGAGCATCCGTACCCATAAAACTCCAAATAACTAAAGGCACTGCGTGTTGAGTGGCGGAACTTAGCGCCGCGCTTTGCCTGGTTACCAGAGTGTATATTTCATTCCTCCGAATGGGAATCGAACTCACAACCATCGCACGTTTATCCCACTGCACCACGACAGCCTCGTCAGCAGAATTTTCAAAAATACTCTTTATTTTCCATCATGTTAACTCGGTACTACAATCAACGATACGTGAAAGCATACCCAAAACTTTTCTCATCAAATTGTATTTAAATCTACCGTCACCAAATCCAGTACGTACTCCATATTTAAATCATTACATACGTATTACGCACGAAACAGAATAAATTCAAATATAATTTCCATTTGTTGTTTATTTCATACGGCTGATATTGTACAAAAGCTTTGTAATATGTAATAAAATATTCCTTTCATGTGATATTTACTAAATATTAAACCTAATATCTACGTAGAGAGCAAACATATCTTAATATTTACATCAAAGTGGAACAAAACTCAATTTAACTCTGGTAATAATATCTGATTTACATAACAAATAATCAGCACGAAGGTTGCGCCCAAAATTTACATAGGTATACTTAATCAATTTTCATACAAAATACTGGTATATTGAGACCTTCATGGGGTAGCGAAACAATGTACATATATGCGACGGTTGTGGATTCGACTCCCATTCAGGAAATATATATTTTATGGTACGGTAACAAGAGAAAGCGCAGCATTCAAATCCGCCACTCTAGACGCAATTAATGGCCGGAAAGTGGAGAACGGAGTGTCTTAACACTAGTTTAACACTACCGACCCTTCTATATCGTAAGCCTACTATTTCTTTAGTGTATTACAAGAAAACGACTACGAATACGAACATCAATTCAAACAAAACTTATTACTCGCCCAAGCTGTATGCAAATTGCTCTATTACATTTGCCAATACCAACGTTGGTGCAATTTAACTTATTTCACTAACCTATTCCACCTTTCGACTTTTAATTGAATTCTATTTGATTGGTCGCACGGAAGCCTTAATTATATTTTGGGCTCCTTTGTTGGGTGTTTAGACGTGGCTTACTGTAGTACTAATAATAAGAGCCTTAGTGTAGGTAAAACTATTGTTGGTTTCAAAATTTAATATTGTCAACGTTTTATTGAAAAAATCTATTAAAATTTAATTAGTCTAATGTTAATTAGGTGGGTAGAAATAATTTTTGTTTATCCGAAATTATCATGTAGGATATGGATATTCTACATATTTGCATAGATATCTAGCATTATTATAATAAAATCTTTCGAGGTCCTCTTTTGACTACCTCTTGTACTTCAAGGCATTCATGTAGATTAAACACACCATTTCCATTATAATTTGAAGCCTCCTGACTTAAGCCTCAAAGACAAGACAAGAAAAACTCCAGAATTGTAAATACAAAAATAAGTGAATCTGATTTTTGGCAGAGCGTCAAAGGATATGGCGCTGTGTCACGAGGTCGGCGGCCCTGTTCGTCTCTGTCAATTATCTCGTACGTTACGCTTATTCGTGTACCGTTTAACAAGAAACAAATGGGTACCAATCAATATAGCGTCCCGTAGGGAGCGCTCGCTACACTTGCTTTGTATACTTCAATTATCAGCCTTTGATATAACGATATAATATATGTATATAGAATAGATATTTTGTGAAGTTTAATAAATAAAAAATAATAATATTAAAATCCAAAAAACTCGATTGCGTAAAATTACGAAAAAAAACACCGGTCAAAGCGAGACGGATTCGCATACTGCGGGTTCCATACCAATTTCAGGATTGTATGTCAAATATACATCCACACTCATTTTGTACGAAATGAAGTACAGTTTAGATGTTGATATTTCATTAAATCGCTAAATACCGCAACACGTGCCGCTCAGCCATTGATTACTTTACTGAGCTCCTTTGTTGGGTGTTTAATAGTTGGTGCCAGTTTAATCATTTAAACATGAATAGAGTTATGAAATCAACAGCATCTGATAACAGTAATACAATTCAAATTTGACAAAATACCCAAAACTCAAGCCTGTTTGTTATATATTTTTAATTATTCAGTACTAACAAACAAGTACACGAATTGAAATAGTTTGTTACTAAATAGGACTTTCATCTCTGTACAGGGTTTGTATAAGCATTCACAAAGTGAGTGCGGTGAGACCCGAGCCACTCATTATAAAGGGACAGGCGTAGGAGCACGTAGACGCGGAGGACGAGGGCGAAGGTCAATACTTTGATGTCAAATTACAAACGTTACATTAAAATTGCTATTTAACATTTCACCACGTTTACGTGATACGTACGTGTTACGTAACATTTCATTTTTAGTTGAAATTAAAGCATTTTTGTTAAACAAAAGCAATTTCATAATTGTTATTCATTTGAGCTTTATGAGGCCTGGACATAGGCTACCCTTAGGATATCTACAACGATTAGTTCTAAGTAATTTTTATATAAGAAAAGACTATTATCGATAATCCATTATACCTATTAACATTATAAATGTGAAACTTTGTGAGGATGTGATACCGTTCAAAAGATTCAGCCTTGTAACACACAAAACGAGAGTGGCAGCCTCCAGTCGAAGCTCTTACTAGAAAATAAAGGTTTTCAACTCACTACCAGCACATTGTCTTGATAAGATTACATCTCGTCTCAGGCAGACGTGCCCTAATCAACAGATAGGCTGTTGATATGGGGCCATTAACGAAATTGCCTCCGATGACATTACATAGCCAATCGAAGGCTTTCGTTAATGTGAGTAATTGTAAAAGGTTTCTGTACTATATTTGTTGCTATGATATAAGTAATTGAGGCCTTCATGGCGCGGCATGGCTTCTGCTTGTAAACGTGATGGTTGTGGGTTCGATCTTCTATAATGAGTTTCTTTTTAATTTCGCGCTGTATCCAGAACTTCGCACATAGGGTACGCAAAGGGAACCAGGTACTGTTAAGATACTCTGTTCCCTGTTAGTATACTTTCATCCTCCATTTTACGCCGAATAATTGAGGCATAGTGTTCAAGACCAAAATAAT